>PVJA010018193.1:0-40365 GCA_004027025.1 Myocastor coypus | reverse complement strand
TTTTTTTTTTTTTTTTTTTTTTTTCTTGCTGGGTGGTCAATATTTATTTATTTATTTATTTATTTTATTTTTTTATTTTATTTTTTTTGTGTGTCTTTTTGAGACAGGGTCTCGCTATGCAGTTGAGGCTGGTCCTGCGCTCACTTTTGTAGCCCAGGGTGGTCTCGAACTCGCACCAATCCTCCTGCCTCAGCCTCCCAAGTGCTGGGATTACAGGCGTGAGCCACCACGCCCGGCTTCATTTAAATTTTTAAAAAGTGATTATAAAAGCATTTTTATGTGCGCACTGTATATCCATATGTAACACAATAGCTATCTATTTAAAATAGCCCAGTAAAGTTTCGAAAACCTTGAAATCACTCAATTCAGTTGAAATAGCATCAAGAAATTCAGGATCGAGTCAAATTTAAGTTAGCTGAAGTATCCAACCTCTCTAGCTACTTTAGAATCTACTGCATGTAAGTTCTGATAACATTCAATGTACCATAGACACTTAGGACTATAGATATTTTTAGTATACAGAGAAATATTTTCCCAACTATTTCCCCATTCCTACTATTCTGGTGCCATAAAAGAAATACTTAAGTTTTAATGATACACAATTAGAGTTCAAGGTATCATATTTGGGATTACTTAGGTTCAACTAAGTATTTGTAGAAATATTTGACATAAATACACAGATTTCTATCACTGTACTGAGAACAGTTTGAAAATGTTGTGGATAACTCTTGGGAAAAAAAATGAAGAGAACCAATATGTAATAGTGGTAGGAATCCTCTTTCCCATCAGGAAGGATCCTTAAGTTTGGAATACAGTGTTTCTATTCAGCAGTCACCAAAGAGGAGGATATAAGTTGGCAGAGTGCGTGTGGAGCACCTGAGCTCTTAGCAGATCACCGCTGTTAAGGGTGCGCTCCAGTCCCTGCATGCTTCTGGCCACGCTCTGTTGTGCACCTCCTCCTGCACACTGCTCAGAGACATGCACATGAAGGAAACTGCATAGGTATTTGTTGGAGAGAAGATGCTGTTTTTGCACCAATCTAGGACATGTAGAATTTGGGTTTTCTCCTTCTCGCCAGACCTCTCCTCTACCTTTCATGCATATGAAAAAGAATAAGATCATGCCTTGGAAATCAAACAAACCCTGTAATATTTTTATGAACTGCATAAAAATGAATTCCATTTTAAACATGATTTTATGCTATTTAATAAATAAATAATACATAAAAATCAATTTAAATATTTCAAAAGACAATTTTTATGGTTTTATTTATTTAGTACATGCTCTCACTACACATGTTGGGCTCACAGTGATCCTCCTGTATCAGCCTCTGCAGCAACGGGATCACAGGCATGTGTCACCATGCCTGGTTTCAGTGGCCATCCAGGTGCACCCAGGGTTTAGAACCAACATGGCATGTAGTACTGGAGACTGAACCTGTTCTTGTGCATGCTAGGCAGGTGCTTAGACCACTGAGCTCTCCCACCAACCCCTATAAAAATGAATTTTAACTACTGCATAACACAACAATCTTAACACGTATTATTAAATAAACCTCAAGAACGTATATTTATAGGGCCAAAGAACTGCGATCCTAGAAATTGGTCAAATTTATGGAGGCAGGGCTAGGCCTCAGTGCCTGGAGCAGCCAAGCTACCTCAGTCCCGAGATAAGCATCCAGAATGGTTAATGTCAGCTATTAGTCACTAGGCAACCTCGTGTCACATGACACTTTGAGAACATATACATAAAGGCTCCTACTATTTTGGGGGGCTCATTTCACCTGCATATGAGTGACCACCTGACCCAGCTCTTGTCTTCTTTTCTATCTTTTCCTCACTCCTGTCACCATTTGTCTCCAGCTACCACAGATCACACATAGAGACCAATGGATCCCTACACTATATAAACACTAAAAAAAAAAAAATTGGAAAAAGTTACTGATATTGTAGAGAGTGGAAAATTTGCAAATATTTTGGGCAAAATGAACATCTGTGGCTGTAGGATGACATTCAACTAGCACTGCACTCAGATCTTGGGGAGGTCCAAGGGCCTGAGGTTGTAGGGGAGTCCAGGAGGAAGCCTTGTATCTGGGAAGAGGCTGGAGAGGAGATATACAAAGATACCTATTGTGGTAAAACTGCTAATTTCATAAGCAGACATGTCCACAGGTACCCGTTACACTAGTGGCTTGCGAGTGACCTTCTCAGTTTAAGCTGTCTTTAGGGTAGGAGAACTGAAGGTGATATGAGTCCTAGAAATAGAAATCCTCTTTAAGAAATAGATACAATTAAACCTGGAGTAGAAATGGTACCAATGCTGAATTTGAACTGATATTCTATCTTTAGATACAGAGCAGAAATTTAGAGAAATATTTGACTTAATGGTCGCTAGGTAAACAGCAAGGTGGGTGCATCAGATCCACAATTTATCCTCAATATCTGGTGCTAAACAGTCAAATGTGTATGTGTTTCAGGATCAGTGGATTAGTACTTCATTCTTGTGAGACTGGAAAAGTCAGTGATACAACACAAAGGAGCAAGGTAGGGTCTATACATAAACTGGGTGTGCTTTTAATTCAAGGGTGTTTTGAGCTGAGCCTTGGACAGCACACTCTTCACAGCAAGGATAGTAATGGCGGGCACTGAAACAAACAGAAGTATTCGAACTTGGGTAAACATATTACTTGTGCTGGCTAGGCTATGCATGCCAAGGTGGGAAGTGACTGTTACATAGTGCCTAGACTTCCTTCCTTCCTTCCTTCCTTCCTTCCTTCCTTCCTTCCTTCCTTCCTTCCTTCCTTCCTTCCTTCCTTCCTTGTTTAGAAAAACTAGTAGTTTTATAAGAGAAGACAGCTCAATAGGTTATTGTAAACTACAAACAATAAAAATTAAAAAAGTATTACTAAGGAATGCATGTTTACATATGAAGAATTTCCTTATTAGAGTTTCAATTTATCTTGCCACACCTATCCTGGCTTCATGACAAAGACAGAGAGTGCTGAACAAAATAATCATAATTTATACGAAGATCTGTGTATTTTTGAAATGCTTTCCTCAATTAATTGATTGATTGATTGATTGATTGATTGATTGATATTTGGCATTGGGTCTTACTCTGCTGTTTGGACTCATAGTGACCCTCAGTTTCACTCTCCCCAGCACTGGGATTACAGGCATGCACCACCATACCCTGTTTTGGTTGCCAACATGGCAGCATAGCCTGCAGTACTTGGGATCAAACCCAAGTCCTTGCACTTGCCTGGCCGATGCTTCCCATTGAGATGTCTCCCAGCCCTTCTTCTCCATGTTTTACCTGCATTATTCCTCTCAACAGGGAGCACTGGATGATGGGTAGTGTTTCCCTTGGTGTTTCATCACATCCCACATCTGTCTAGTACCAGGTTGTGTAGTTTTGGATTATCTTCTACCTCTATATTTATGACCTAGAACTATGTACAACTCTCACGCAACTATTTATAGAATGAAATGTCTATGATCTATAAGTAGCATATCATTAGGCTTAAGTTAGAATTGCCCTTAACAGAATCCCTGCAATGCCCATGATACTTCATGATAACTGGGTTTAAAATGAAATAAACCAAGAGAAAGAAAGATAGTGACCTTAACCACATGTGGACAAACTTCTGTAATTTACAGTGAAAACAATCTTATAAAAAAATGTGTTCAGCTCTCTTCCAGGCCTTGGGAGGAGCCCACTAGAAAATGATCTTAAAGCTTAAGTGTCACAACATTTAGAATAAATTTTTCTGTAACCTTCTATTCACAGCTTGTAATTTTTTGAAATAAATTCTCGTATTTCAAATATGCCAAAAGAAAGAATCGGTTCATGGCAGATCAGTGCTTTAACTTGCTCAATAACACCTTGTTGTTTTCTATTTTGTCTTGTAAAATATAGAACTGAAATCAACCAACAATAATAGAACATTGACTTTAAGAGTTCATAAGCACACAAACACACTCATTCACAAACTTGTCGTGTTTGAATGTTTAGAAATAAATTACTAAGTATGAGATCTCAGCTTGCGCATCTAAGAACAAGACTATGGTCCTATTAATTGTAACACAATATTTACTCAAACATTTAATATGCTACTGTTATTGAAAGTATGGCTGAAGTTTACAGTTCACCAAAAGATTAGATGATGTATTTTAGCTGATATTTAACAACCCAGTTAAACATTCATAAAGAAGTATTGCGAGGCTCAGCCATGTTGTAGCACATGACGAGGTTAATTTTTCTTTTAAATGTTGTAGTGCATACACAGATTGCGTTGTCAATCCATTCACCCCTCAGTGAGCATTTAGGTTGTTCCTACCTCTTGGCAATTCTGAACAATGCTACAATGAACATGACAGTGCATAAACCTTTACCAGATTCTGTTTTAAATTCTTTTGGACAAATACCCAGCAGTCAGATTGCTGGATTCTAGGCTAATTCTATTTTTAAATATTGGATTAACCTTCATGCTATTCTCAAAAATGACTGTACTGATTTGCATTCTTGCCAACTGTGCACCTGGGTTCCAGGTTCTCAAAGTATACATAATCATTTTGTATTCTGAGTTGCACTTTGTTTTGATAAGAGTCATTCTGAAAGGTATAAATATCCCACTCTGGTTTTTGTACTCATTTCCTTTAAAATTAGTGACATAGAAATATTTTCATATGCTTGTTGACCCTTGATATATTTGTTCAATGGGATATTCTTTAAAATACTTATTCATTTTTTTCACTATTTTTAGGCATAAGAGGGTCACTTATGCACCTCAGTTATTAAAAACTTATTAAAAACACATATGGGGCATATTTTGTCATTGTTTAGGTTATATGTTCATTGTTTCCTTTGTTATACAGACACTGACTTGCTGCAAACCTAATGCATACATTTGTGTTTTAAAATATGCTTTTAGTGTCACACCAGGAAATCACTGGAAAGGACAGAGTTATGAAAATTGTCCCCTAAAGGCTAGAGAGATAGCTCATGGACTAAGCACCTGCTTAGGAAAGTGCAAGAACATGGGTTCAATCCTTGGCACCAAAATGGCACTCTGGCCCTGCCCTGATACACACTGAGCCAATTACTGAGACCAGGTGTGGTGAGCCATGGCTGTAATCCTAGCCCTGGGAAAGCTGAAAACAGGAGGATTGCTACTAGTCTGAGCTGCATAATGAGACCTTATATCAAGTGCATAAAAGTAAAAAAAAAAATCTCCTAATCTTGTTCTGTGAGTATAGTTTTCAAGACATACATTTACGTATTTCATTAGTTTTTAATTGACCTACATATTTTCTGTCAGAAAATAGTTCAATACAGTTCAATATAGTACAATACTGGGGATATATTTAACCAGCATCATCAATAATACCCATTTCCTAATGTGTACTCATTGTCTTATACCTTGAAAGTCCTTTGATCCTATCACATCAAAATATTTCTAGGTTTCACACATTGTTGCACTGGTGTCATGTCTGGTCATGAAGGGTCAAGTTCTTTATTGATGTAAATTTATAATATGTCATGAATTCAAGAATTTGAAGAGATCATCATTAAACTGTTTCTTCCAGACAAATTTGTTTATCGAGTGTTCTGTAATGCTATATTAATTTTAGACCTTTACATTACTAGTTCTGTAAAACATTCATTAGTGTTGCATTGTGATAACTAATCTTGAATACTAAATGTTATTTCTCTTTATTTTATATATATGTGCTTATGTAAATACACATAAAAGTATTTGGTACAGGGTCTCACTTTGCAACTCAGACTTGTAGTGATCCTGTCGTCTCAGCCTTCCCAGCATTGGGATTATAAGCATGTGCCACCATGCCTGGTTTTGGTGGCCAACACGGTAAGCAATGGGTGGGGATAGCACTGCATGTGGTACGCGGATGGAACTAGGTTCTTGTGCTTGCCCCATGGGTGCTTAGACTACTGAGCTACTTCACCAGTACCCTTATGTTGAATTTTAGTGTGGACCTTTTGACATAGTCTTAGACAACATAGATGTCTCTATTCATTTGTGTCATCTTTATTTTAGCAAGATCTGTATTTTTTATTGCCTTAGTGCTGGCCTACTTGGTTAAATTTATTTAGGATATTTTACGACTTTTTGTTTTTATAAATTGGATTTCTTTCTTAAATTTGCGGATGTTCACTGTAAATATAACTAAGTGCAACTGAAGGCTCTACATTGATTTTATATCACATAATCTTTTTGCATTCATTAGTTTTGGTAGTTTGTATATATGGTTGGACTAGGAAAAAGAGGAGAAGACCGAAAAGCCAAAAGGACTATGGCATTATATGTATGTGGCAATTCTGTAAAGTGAATGTAATTATTGGACATCACAAGAGCATACAAATAAAAATTAAAGTAATATTTAAGCTGCTAGCAGGCTTATTCAGAGCTACTGTTTTAGTTCCTATCTGAAGTCTTCTGTCTTATGAAAACGAGTATCAGTACTATCTTCTAACTCTTCAAATAATTGCATTGTCATCTACATTGTGGGAAACAATCTAGTTTGTTAGGTTTAACTGTGTAAGTATTGTTTTCTTCGAAAATACCCTCCCAGAAATTTTCATAATTTTATACACACAGGGGACCTGCCACATTGTAACATTGTAACATAAAATTAACCATTATAGAATCATTGTTACAGCATCTTATACATTTGTCCTCTTTATTTCTTGTCAAGAGTGACATATTTTGATAAATCTCTAATGTATCGAAAAAATCTTACATTGAAGCTGAGTAAGATTGATATTTTCCTTTCAGGAAAAATATTTGATAGTGGATAGATTGATTGGCTCAGTTATAGGATAATTCAAAACATGTTTGTGTCAATTCCAGCTGGCTTACTTTTCTAGGAATTTATTTCTTGCAATTTAGAACTCGGTGTAACTGAGAAATATACTTTCCTATGCACTCCCACTTTCATCAGGATTGCTGAAGACGTCACATGTCAATACACAATGAGAGCAATGTCTTCAAGTTCTGCATCTGCAAATTCAAAAATTTCCTGCAGAAAACAGCTTAAAAATTGGATATTTTCAGGCTGGAGATGTAGTTCTGCAGCATAAGTGCCTCCCTGGCAAGCACAAGGTCCTGAGTTCAATCCCAAGTAGTGAAAAAAAATTTTTGAATATTTTCTGCATGATGTTATTCCTTAAATGTCATAGTAAATAGCAATTGCATATGTTTATATTGTATGAGAATATATAAGTAATCTGGGGATAATTCATAGAGGAAAGTAATCTGGGGATAATTTGTAGAGGAGGACATACTTAGGTATATGCAAATACTATGTCATTTCACCTAAGTATGTTGAGTAATCAAGGAGGTTGGACCTACAGCGGATATTGAAGACCTCTTTCCAAGATTACTAGGGAGGTTATTGGTGTCTCTGGTGTTTCTTTCATGATGAGCTATCAATCATATATCATTTGTGAAGAATTTTAAACTTTTGATACCTGACTTAAAAACTTTCTTCTGTTTCCTCCTTGCTTTTTTTTACATTTCATAAAATTACACAAATAATAAAGTATTAACTCTAAATTTTCTTTTTCTCATTTGATTATTTCTGTTAACTATTACTGTTTTTTGATGCTCAGCTTTTCTTTTGGCTATGTTCAGTTAACTTCAAAAATCCCTATTCCAAAATCCCTATTACATTAATATAAGACATTTTCCTCTCTCTCAGTTCAAAATATTTTTCAGTGTTTATTGTAATAGCCATCAGTATCCTACTTACTCTTGAAATGTGTGCAGAGTTTGTATGTTCCTTTTTGGTTTGCTCATCCTTTTGATAATGGAAAATTATACTTTAGTTCATTAGCACACATGTTTAGTACTAACATTTACCTTCCTTGAGGGAAACTGGTGCATGTTTTCCACACAATACAATTATATTCTTCATTCTGTTTCCCTTCTCTGTGTCTCCCCAACTCCTTATGTGTGTGCGCATGCATGTGCGTGTATGTGTGTATTAACTTTATTGGTCTAATTTAATATACATAATGACCGTAATCATCATAGAAAGTATATATTATACCATATTATATTATATTATATTATATTATATTATATTATATTATACATTTGATTCTTCTAGTTCTTCTCCAGTACAGGCCTCTATCTTTATCTCCTCTGCTCCTCCTAATTTACCTAAAGGAATCAAAACATCCTACCACAGCAGTTTATGCATACCCATGCTTATAGCAACACAATTGGTAATAACTAAATCCTGGAAATGACCAACGCCCATCAACAGACAAGTGGATGAATAAAAATGTGACATTTCTATAAAATGGAGTAGCACCCTAATTTAAAGATAAATAGACTCCCTTCTAGGCATTGATAGACCAATGGATTTACCCTTAAGTGAAGTGAGTCAGGTACTCCTCCAACACTCTATCACTTTCCTTTTTTTGCTTCATAGAACAAAGAATATTATGTGTGCGAATGTAATTCTTCAAATTTTTTAAACTTTATGAATCCAAGATGGTCACTTTTTATAAATATTCTCATATGTGTGATGAGAATGTATGTTCTGCTCTTTGGATACAGTGCCTTATAAATGTCTATAAGATATTTCTGTTAAGGTTGCTTTTAAAATACAATATATATTTATAGATTGCATGTGTTAAGTTTGATTTGTTCTGTCAATTTCTGAAAGTGGTGCAGGCTACATAGCTCAGCAGATTACAGCACCTTCAAGCAGGTCTTGAGCTGAGGGCTCAATCCCCACCCCTCCCTCAGCTATGCCAACCCTACCCCTGGGGCACACGGATACTGGGTATGGTGGTACGCACCTGTAATCCCAGCTCTTGGGGGGCTGTAAACAGGCAGATCACTACAAATCCAATCTAGTAGTAAGACCCTGAACACCCTGTAGAACCTTCCCTAAAATATAAAAAAAAATCTGAAAGTGCAATATTAAAAACCAATTAATTTTGTGGAAAACTCCAAAAACATTGTACATTCTTTCCTTAAACGTTAATTTCTCAGATGTTAGTCAAATCTGAAAAAGTTGCTAAAAACTGGTTGGTAAAAGTTACATCTGTTTAAAGGTACGAGAATCATTGCACATTTACACGTTAAAATATTTATTTTTAAAGTTAATCAATTTTTATTCTTCATTCTCTTTTCCTGAGCTTTGATTTGCTTAGCTTAAAAAGAAAGCAAGCAAGCAAACAAGCAAGCAAGCAAGCAAGAAGGAAAGAAAGAAAGAAAGAAGGAAAGAGAAAGAAAAAATAAAGAAACAAAAAGATAAACACAATACCCCAAAATATTCAGTACTTCAATTTGGTCAAAATTTCCAAGTATTTCTTAATTTGTTTTGTTTTTAGGCAGGACTGAGGTTCAAACTCATGACCTTGCACTTGCCAGGCAGACAATTGTGTCACGGAGGTATCTGCCGAGCTCCTCCAAGTATTTCTTTGTATGAAAATATTTATTCAGTGTATGCTAAATTCTAAATTTGCACAGTTTAGAATCTTAAAAGTGTCCATGATTATTTGCCTGCTGGACTCCAATTGTTTCTTCTATTAAGAAAAAACATGCCATAGATGCAGGAGTTTATATTGGGGATATTCTATGACTTTCTTTGTGGATTTTGGAATTTTCTAACAATGAATGTCAATACCACTTCCATGTGATTCTGAATAATTTTCCCTGTTGTTATCCTCCAGTGATTCCACAGTGCTTCTGAAATGATATCAGGAGACTTTATGTATTATAGCATTATAAGAAATTATTTTTTAGAATATTATTGTTGTCCTTTTCTCCTTCAGTGATCCAATGGTGAACATTTAGAAATAATTTCACAAGTTATTTCTCCAAGGGGCAATTTTTTTTTTGTTAACTCAGTCTTCTTAAAAACTAAATTTCTACATTTACCTATTTTACTATTAAAATATTTTTGAAAGTTATGATTTTATATATAGATATAAGTTAACAGTTTATAAATTTGTTGAATTTTTAAATCACATTTTTTAAATTTAACAATAAATATTAATCAACGAATCTGTTCCTTACAACTTTAAGAAGTCCCATTGCCCTGATAGAGACAATGTTTTTGACAGAGTGCAATGCTTGATTGACACTGAGTACCAGCTGATATTGATTTGTGACAGACATTAAAGATCATTTGGATAATAGAGTCTATATTATTTTAACATTATTCAAGTATGTCTTTAGAAATTAGGGAGAGGGTCACTCATGGTGGCGCACACTTGTAATCTCAGCACGTGGGAGGCTGAGGCAGGAGGATCAGTGCAAGTTTGAGACCAGTTTGAGCTACAAATTGAGCTCAAGGCCAGCCTGAGCTGTATAGCAAGACCCTGTCTAAAAAAGAAAAAAACAAAGAAGAAGAAGGAGGAGAAAGAGGAGGAGGAGGAGGAGGAGGAGGAGGAGGAGGAGGAGGAGGAAGAGAAGGAGGAGAATGAGAGAGATAAATAAATAAATAAATAAATAAATAAATAAGGGAAAGTCACTGTCTTGACTATATTCCAAAGAGAGCCATTCTTGATTCACCTCTACACCTGCAGAGCCATCATTTGGAGCATTACAGTTTACTCTAGTACTTTCCTTGAGCATCAAAGTTCAGCAACTTTTATTGCTGAATTTTTATCCAGGTATCTTCCAAAACTTCCACTGTCTCATTTATTTGCACAATCTCCTGGGATTAGAGCAAAGCCTACATGAAAAGTGATTCAAAAATTTTCATAATTATTCTCTTAAAACAGATGCATAAGTAAGGGCTGGAGATATGGCTCAGTGGTATAAGTGTCTGCCTGGCAAGCACAAGGTCCCAGGTTCAATCCCCAGTATCTCAAAAAAGGAAAAAAAAAAAAAAAAACAGATGCCACTATACTTTTTCTATAAATGGATGGATCAATTTTCTGAAATGCACACACATATCTAATTTACTTTTAATTTAAACTTTTGTATTTGCTGTAATATTCAATTCATGACATTGTTTTAAGTAAATGCAGAGTTGGAACCACCAGCTCTAAGCTATTACATTTCTTAATTTTTTTAAAAAATTAAATAATAAGTGACTAATTTGGCACAGGGCCTCCTTACACAGCTCAAATTCATAGTGATTTTCCTGTCTCAGCCTCCCCAGCACTGGAATTACAGTGTGCACCATCATGCCTGGTTTTAGTAGCTGGCACAGCCTGGGGTCAGCACAGCCTATGGTACCAGGGAATGAAGCCAGGTCTTTGCGCTTGCTAGGCGGGGAGTGAGCTCGCAGAGCTAGCTCCCAGCCCAGGTATTACTTTCTTGTTATGCTTGAGACACCCTCTTGATGCATACATTCAACCTGCATCCAGAAATGAAGACAAGGAGAAGGTGAGGGTAGATGATGGCAACGCGAGCACTAACTTTGTGAGAACTTTTCATGGATTTCATTTGCTGTGACTGGAGCATGACATGTTGCCTGTAGCATTAATTTATGAGTTTATCTTTCAATGATTCGGGAGGAAGATGGCTGCACTTGTGCTTGTGTGTGGAAGATTGGCATTGTCTTGATTGTCCTTAATGAGGAGGTTGTGAATACGGAAACAAAACTTTGCCAACACCTAGTGCTTTTAAACTAAATTACAAACACAAGGATTAGGGAACCAAGATATGACTGTCATCTATTCCCCAAAGGTACTCTCCTCCCATATACTCAACACAGCCCAGATAAATGGACACGAGCCTCAGGAAACTGGAAAGAAACTCTGGATAATTTTGGCACTGCTATCTATGAATATCCAACCCTTGTCTTAAGAAACTCAGACACTATGTTATAGGGAAATTATCTGGACATTAACACTATTTCTGAATATTGTGAGACAAGATATTTCTTCAAAATTTTAGAGCAAACAGATATTTATTAGGTCAATGAAGAGCTTGTTCAAAAATGCAGCCTGAGAGTTACAGTAAGACCTTCAAAATGATCTGCTCAGTGTCATAAGTCAGGAAAGAGATATTAACAAAAACTCAGAGACTCAGAAAAGAGATGACTAAGCTGTATTAATATTTTAAATAGCCCAAGGAGGGGAAATGAACCAATAAAGTCAGTGAAAGAAAATTTACCTGAAGGCAAAAGAATAAATGGAGATTGTGATTTCCTAAAAGAAAGTTGGCAGTTCAAGGGCAAGTGAGGAATGTGTTCTGTGAAAAATATGTCAATGACCATATATCTAGGCAACCTTAAGTTTGAAAATCGAATTAGGTAGTATTTATCAAATCTTTTTACTAAATGTAATTAAGTTCTTTTGAGCTACAAGCCAAAAAAAATTCATGTTTATGTTATTTAAAAATTTATTTTTTCATGAAAATTGGAAAAAATTATGTGCATATTTGTGAAAGATAGTAAAATATAGTTGCCTTTTGCATATACTTTTAAAAGGACTCTATTTCCTATAATAATTTTGAATTCTTCTACAGTATGTAGAGGCTAAAATGTCCAAATAAATGAAGGAAGTGTGGATGATATAATACATATGTAAATGGCATGATTTTAAATCATATTAAACATAATTCTTCATCAAACATTTATGTTTTAATTATTATAAACATTTAAGATGGTTTTTCTAGTCTTTTATTTATAAAGAATATTAATTAATATTATCCATGATCACCCAGCTGTGCTAAGCTAAACTATACACTGTTCCTGTAGGAGATAGTAGGAAAAAATTACAATTAATTAGAATCAATTGAATAGCTTCCCAGTATAATAAATTCAAAGAAGTATTTCTCTGTAACAAATTTTATACCTATTAGATAACTATAGAACTTATTAGTTATTTCAGTCTCCATTTTGAAAATTCAAGATGTAAAGCAAAAAAAGATAATAAACTTAGAGGTCTCTGGTTGAAATACTTCTGGTTCAGGAAGTAACTTAAATTAATGACATATAATGAGTTAAAAATTGACTTATTATAACATACATATTGGTTTTGTAAGTATACTAACTATAAAATCAACATTGTTACAAGAGTATTCCAAGAACATTTCATCAGCATGGAAAATCAACATTGTACAATTTGAATATTACCACTTACTTTCAAGAAAGCTTATATGTTCTTGCTTTAAATAATATTTTATTATTTAATTTTTAACTTCTATTTTTATTTTTGCATATATTCTATTAATTTCAATGAGAATGAAATAGCAATGAGTCGGTGTCAAAACAGGCTAGTAGGACTGTTACAATAATTAATACATTGCATATTGTCATCCTCATAGTAGTTATTCAGAGTACAAGATGCAGATTAATACATTGCATATTGTCATCCTCATAGTAGTTATTCAGAGTACAAGATGCAGATGTGATGTCTTGTCTAAGCACTAATAGTACAAATTTTCTCATTCAACTAAGATAAAGTAGCTGTATATGTATCCTAACTACTTTTTTCACTACAAAATTGACATCCATTTATATCTCCCTTGTTTGTTTTTTGTCAGAAGTGGGTATTCTATTTCCATTTAAATATACATTCTGTAACTCAGTGGTTCCCAAATTTTCTGTTGAAGGAGATTATGAGGCCACAGAGAAAAGGTATTGGTGATATATAGTGTGCCTAAGGAGAGTTACCTAGAAAGAAAATATTCTACTAAGCTTCCACAGAAAATTGGTCAAGCAGTGGTGAGAACACATTCAGATGGTTGACACTGACAAAAGTTCTACAAAACGCTGTACGTGGTTTCAGGGTAAACCCTGAGAAGTTTGACTAAATTTGTCAGATACAAAAGTTACATGATTTTATTATGTGGGTCTTGCTTTATCTTGGTCTTAAACATCCAGTAGAAAAGTATAACCACAAGGTATAAAAAGTAAAGCTATGTTAACATTTTGAGCTATAAAAGGCTCAAGTCAACAATTTCTGACTTCACCAGTTCTGCTGATAACCCACTGCTATTATGAACTACTGAACTATATTGGGTTATCATGTAATTTTTTTTTAAAGTAACCATTTCTATAGTACATGTTACTACAAAGTCTGCTTTTGGTCTCTTTTGCTTAAACTCTCCTATGATTACTGCATTACTTGGCATGTAGAACTCCTAGAACCCTTGGGAGGTAAATAGGTAGCACCAAACCTATCAAACTTCCTTTGAGGAGTAACAAATAGCACGACTTCACCACTTTCCCAGAAAATCTTGGATTTTCTTTTACTGCTAAGCAGAATCTTAGTAGAGATCATAGCTCAGGCCAACTCATAACTAAGTTTCTTTTAGTTCTGATGATGCTGCCAAAATAGTGTTGGTATATTAAAGAAATTTGATAACACTTTTTAACTTATCTCTTTGTTTAGGTTGCTTCTTTGTAGGCTCAATCCTGTGAATACACTGAATTCATGTTCCTGTGCATAGCGTTTTTAGTTACATGGTGTTTGGTAGAATGGCAATAAGGTTTTTCCTCATTTTGGTTTCAGGACATGAACTCTTTTAGTACTTACCACTTCCAAAACTGACCTTTTTTTCATAAATGTTGGCTGTGTTTGTCCAGTTACTATCATTGTAACGTGCATAATATTTATGAATATCTACATCCCATACCTTTCATAAGTGGCAAGGTGATATTACAAAACCTATTTTTATGTTTTGAGGAGTGGAAGAAGAAACGCTAAATGACAGTATGAGGAAAGCATATTCCTTCCAGATTCTAGCATTTATGCAAAAAAATGTTACAATGAAAAGGTTAATTTAGTATAACGTATAATCATTATTTTCTCAAAACTAACTTGCACACAATAATAAATCATTGCTATTG
Organism: Myocastor coypus; assembly: GCA_004027025.1. Classification (NCBI taxonomy): domain Eukaryota; kingdom Metazoa; phylum Chordata; class Mammalia; order Rodentia; family Myocastoridae; genus Myocastor; species Myocastor coypus. The sequence goes on along the minus strand of PVJA010018193.1, from coordinate 25,570 downwards.
TACTGTTTTTTTTTTTTAAACACATTGATCATTATGGATTACATTCTCTTTCTTTTATATTGTTGCTTTTTAAACTAATGGTTTTTTACTAAATTTTGAAGTGCTTAAATATATTTTCTTTCCCTTGGGTTAACGATGTTAGAGCGACAAGCAAGTTTCCTAAAGCCTCATTATAATTATAATAAGAACAAACAGTACCAAAATAATGTATAGAGAAAGACTCACTTGAGAAGAGAGACCATGAGTCCCGAATATCTATAAACAGGTTTGTGGTGTAAAAATATACGTTCTGAGTGAAAATAATATTCAGTAGAGCAGAAAATAAGGATTCAATGAACATTTATGTATCAAATAAATCATCCTCACCAACCCTTCATCACTCAATCTCCTTACAGCTCACATAGACAAAAGCTGCTCTCTAGTATAGAATTCTGTTTAGCACTCTCTTGACCTAAGTCAGATCTTGTGATGAAGCCGTTCAATCCATTTGGGACTCATAAATATGTTCAGAGGCAAATTTGAACAATAAAAAAGGATTCCAAAATGGAGTGAACATTTTTTTCTATCTTTTTAATTCTCTAGGATTTAAACTTTATCTACTGGAATCTCTCTCTGGCTCTTTCACTCTCTGACTTTCTCTCTCTCTCTCTCTCTCTCTCTCTCTCTCTCTCTCTCTCTCTGTCTCTGTCTCTCTCTGTCTCTATCTCTCTGCCTCTGTCTCTCTCTCTTTCTCTCCATGAATGTGTATGCATGTGTGACAACTTAATTAGTAAGCGTCAGTAATGCTGACTGTCAAGTAATGCTTGACTCAGAAATTAGAGAAATGAAAATAAAATTGTTATACTAGCACATTTTACTTTTTGACACAACTTTTTTGGAATTAAAATAGACCTTATGACTTTAGCCTTTATATTCTCAGTTATTGAACATCTGCAAAGTATCTAATAGTGACAGTACTTTTAAGAGAGTGTCACTTCTCGAAGCGCATCCCAGAAGGTCTAAGGAATTCGAGGCTCTCAGGTGAGCTGGTTGATTTTAACATTGCTGGACAACTAAAAGAAAATGCATGACAAGCTCAAGATCCTAAATTCTAAGATAACACTTTAGGCAGAGAGCCAGAGATTTTCTGCATCACCCATTCGTTTTGCCTCTTGGTTAATATAGCTGAAAACCAAACTGAAAGGCCCATCCTAAGTGTTACAATTTTTGTGGTTGGTATTAACATCTGAAAATGCCTCAAATATGATAGAACTTTGATTAAAAAAAGAATAAAATGTGGATGTAGGTATAAGGGCAAACTGAAGGATCTGGATGTCATGAAATACATAGACTATTACCCTTCATATAGCCTCTATTTCCAATTGAGACATTTGTGGCTACTCATTTCCTTTCAAAAATTCCTGAACTTACTTAACCAAAATTTCCCTTAGAAAGAATTTAACTATCCCCATGCTTTATACTAAAAATACTCATTGGCTTTAGACCTACAAAAGAAATTAGATTCCAACAAAAGAATTGTACATAATCGAATCCGCCAGGAAAGAAAATTTATAGCTAAAAGTGAATAAAAGTTTTGGGTGATACATATTTAAATCTATACAAAGGATATATTTTAGATATACCAGGGAAAATAAAGAATGACAGTAACTTTAGGAAAAGACCAATGTATAAATAGGGTATGACAACAAGAGATTCTAGGTTTATTGTGCTGGTCTGCACATATATAAGCATTTTCTCTGTAATTAAACTTTTGCCTCAAAAATCATTCACACCAGCATAAGAAGAGAATCTACAAATTATTTTGCTTAGGTACGCAAAGAAAGTGAAGAGCTTAGGAACATATTTGTCACGTATAGTACCCTAAAGAAAACTTCTGTAAAGGTAGTCCAGAAAACTATTTTTTCAACAAAATACAGGGGACATATTAAGTGAAAAGAACATTGTTAAAAAAGGTGTGTCAATCACAGGATCAGGTTGTTAATGAAGTAATGTACCATTTGAAATTATTCTCAAATAAAACTTATGCAATGCATCATGAATCTAGGAAGATAATCAGAATGCTCTAATCAATAGGAATTTTTAACAATGGCTAACTCATCATGTAGAGTCTACAGCTAAAATTGATATTTTTTTCCAAATAATTTCTTTGTTATTACTATTAGCCACTTCAACATGTCAAATATAATGTTCAGGTTACATTTGTTTGGAATCTCTAGAAACTATTCCAGTTTTATTAAACCAAAAGTAGTAACACTAGATTTTAAGGATGCCAATTTCATAATCAAAATGGATAAAAAGGTATTAACTTTTCTTGATTCCAATGGTATATTATTCTGGGAATTTATGTCATCATGCCACTTGATCTCTGCCATGACTTGGTGTCATCTTATTTTTAAACACAGGACTCCCTAATAGCACTAGTTGTTCAGTATTTTAGTTTGAATCAGATTTCAACAACTATTGAACACATACGTGGTTAGCAAGAGGCTTTCACAACTGCCTAAGCACTCTCGTCTCCGCCTACATCTCTACCTCCATGGGCATGGCACATATAGGCTGGCTTAGGAAATGAAATATTGTACTCATATTAATGAGATATTATTGTAAGTCTTCACAGCAGGAAAGAATGTGAACCTCTGATATAAAAGATCAAGAAAAGAACAATAAAGGAAATATCTCTTGGGCTGCATATTTTAAAGACTTATCTCACTGCATTGTCAGCAACAAGTTCAAAGATAAAGACTTCTCCCAATGGGATAATAATTTAAGTAAAAGTTGAGTAAATTAACAATGATAACAGTGGAGTTGTAGCAATGAGTTCTAGAAAAAGATAATTAAATGTCCTGCTTAACAACACTAGGGCTCTGATGTCTCTATGTGGCTGAGAGATAAGGAAAGGTTAAACTGTTTACACACTAATGGATGCCAGTGAGCTTCCAATGCCGCCACGCTTAATTCTTAGGCAACATGTTCATGAAGCAAATGACAGCTGTAGTAGTGGAAAAAGTTGTCTGCTAGTTAACAATATTGATGTTTCCCTTTAAAAGTCTGACCTGGTCAATATTTGCAATTTGGTATTAATGTGATATCGTTGTGAATTAATGATATCAATTCTATGTGATAACATTCCCTCAAAGAATTAGGTAATATGGTGGCATTTTTTGCATACTATTAATATCTCATCTAAACTATAATTACAATGTAATGAAAATTATTTTAAAGTTAAAAATAATTTTACTACTAGTATAATACATAATTAGAAGGAAAAACATCTATATTCAGCTTCACTCCAAATATTTTAACCTACCTAAAGAGAGAGTAAAATATTAATGTCACAGGATTAGGCATTGTCTATGTGTCAGCTCAATATGTATTTTATCTTGCTCTGAATTTCACTAGTTTTTCACGAAAGGAAAGAAGATCAGATGTTTGAAAGGTCTTAATAAAAAAATGATAACATACGTCCTTGGAAACAAACGAACATTTTGTATGTCTAAAAAAATATAAAATCTTTTTTGTGTGTGTGTGCACCACAAGAAAACATATGCATTTAGATACAATTTATGGGTTAGAGACAAGGGATCAAAATATGTATTTACTCACATCCATTTTTTGTAATAAAAAATAAAATAAAACTGATACATCAAAGTCCAAGCTAAATCCTTCCAAAATACATTTTAAGTAAAAGTTCAATGATTATTGCAATGAATAAAGGACTAAAATTAACCAGTACCTGTATAACCAAGGATAGAAGCAGAGAAAGATGACGTCCAGTGTTTGCGCATGAGTAGAAAGGAAGAGGAAGCTGTCCACGAGAAAGATAAAAGGAGCTCTCACACAGAAATGAAGATCTTTCAGGACCTACTAAACAGTCTCGCCTTGCTCACACTCTCTGTTTGGTCTAGATTCAAATTTGTGACTAATTTTCCTTTAAAATTTCTGGGCCTCTCTTTGCCAATCTCTGTTAAGCAGGACTGGGTCCAGGCTAAAATTGCTTGTAGGGTGCATAAAAAGGAATAGCTGACAAGATCAGTAATTAAGAAGTCTGGAATAATTTTGAATTCATGAATATTCTCGCTGAATATGAATGTATTTTGTCATAGATATAAAATCAATACACCCACTTATATTTTAAAATACTCAATATGCTACTATACGTCAAGTTTACTACTGTAACATAAGAAAGGTCAAACATATAATACAGTGTTCATGTGAGATGTTTCACACACACCTTTTGTATAATTGAGAAATCCATGTATGTGTAATGTTGGTCTCAGTATATGAGCATGACAATTTTAATATCCTTCTTAGATAATATGTTAAATGAATAACAGTGAAATACTTTAAAAGAAATATTTGTCTTAAGATTTCTTTCCCTTTTGTAATTTCATCTTATATTTAAAGCCTTATAAATCTGAGGGATCAAAATACTTAAATAAGTAAACACAAATTACATAAATGATATGCTTTTTATTTATCATCATATATTCAGAAATTGAAAAATATGGAATAGTGATATTGCAATTAGTAAGCACTGAAATTCAGAAAGAAATATAAATTATTCCACTTGTAGGGCCAAGGCAGAAAGTAAATGAGAAACTATTTACATTTCAATATCCTTATCCATTTGAAGTAATTGTAATTGGATTCAAATATTATTTGCATGTTATCTTCTCCAAGATATTCATATTTTGAAACAATTAATTGGCTAGACACACTGTGAAGTTTTGTAAATCATTCATAATACAATTTTAAATTAGGGATTTGAAAAAAAGAAAATCTGATTTTGAATATTTCACTATCTTTTAAGATGACAAAATTTCATATCTAAAAAAGAACTACAGGAAAGTGACTAGATAGTCTTTTCATATAGAACTTTATGAGATTTTCAGACAAAAACATGACTGTAAAAATTAGAATTTTGGTAAAGTAAAAGAAAATAGTGGAAAGTCTCAAATTGTATCTTTTACAAAATGATAGATTTGAATAATTGTAGTTGTTTTCTAAGCAGTGGTCAACTTATTACATCCAACTGAATTAAACTAGTGTGGTGCTGGGTGAGTGAGGCCAACTGCAAATTGTTGCGCACAGCATAAATGCAGGAAAGTACAAGCAGCTGGAACACGGTTAGGGATTCTGTTTGGAGAAGCTGTTGGAGCCGGTGGAAGCCACCAATTCTCTTTGGCTGTTCTCCTGGAGGACCTTGTCATGCTGGCTTTCCTGAGGAACTGTGGAGAAGCATTTATCCTCATCTGGAGCATCACTTCCTGGCTCCAGAAGGGAAGACGTTGCTCTGCTCAGCCTCATGGAGAAGTTTGTGGCATTGGCTTTCCTGATGGGAGCTCAGCTTACTTTATCACAGGAGGAGCTCGGGACCTCACTGCTGATGAGGATGGATGTGGTCCTTTTGGGGGGAGCTCAAGGCTTACCTTGAGCACTGTTTTCTAGCTCCAGTTCAGATCCTTCAACCTGTTAGCACAGATCCTTCATGCTGCTGACATAGTCATCCTAGGTTCCACCACCTACCTTTGGGCCTTTCCAGCACAGATCATTGAAGTGGATCTGCATGGGCTTGTTATGGGCTCTGGGCCTCCAGATGGACTTGTGGGAGGCAATGTTATGAGCTCTAGGTTCTCAGCCAGACTCAGGATAGTAGGGTCTAGGTCCTCAGCCGGAATCTTTAGGGTTTTGTGAGTGGACAGATTTCTTGCCCTTCTTTTATATGATTATTAGATGATTCATTATAAAATGCTACTACAGAAAGGTCAGCCAAATAGCCCAGCAGATTAAATCAGCTGCAGGGGCCAATGATTCATTCTCCAGAACTACCATGCCAGCTCTGCCCCTTGGGCATGCTGAGACAGCAATTGAGACTGGACATGGTGGTGCACGTCTATAACCCCAGCTCTTGAGAGGCTGTAAACAGGCAGACCACTATGAGTCTGATCAAGTAGTGAGAGCCTGAACCTTCCCTAAAATAATAATAATAACAATAATAATAAATAAAATACTACTATAAAATGTGTCCCATATTATATTGCTCCCCTTGCAAGAATCCCTAACCACAATAATAGTTTACTGATATATCTTTAGGCCTCGCAAGAATCATCACTAAGCATCAGTAATTGCAGATCACTTAAATGTTCCAGTTTCTCATACTACATAGTACAAAAAAAAAAAAAAAAGCCTACATTGCTAAAATACACTTTGTCAAAATCTAACTTAAGTGCCTGCTTAGACACAGCTCAGCAGCCAGGGTTGGATCCCAGCACGCCCAGCCAGCCCTCCCAACGGGGTGCACTGAGAAGGCAATTGAGATTGGGTGTGGTGGCCCGCACTTGTAATCCCAGCACTTGGGAAGTTGAAAACAGGAGAATCACTATGATTTGGAAATGTGTAGTAAGACCCTGTACACCCTATAGACTCTCTCCTAAATACAGAAAAGAAAAAAATCTAACTTATTTGTCAAAAAATCAGAGCTTTCCTAAATTTTCACATTGACTTAACCATTTGTATTTAAAAACATAGTAAAGTTTTAATGATATACTCATTATATATATTATTATGTATAATAATATATATTATTATGTGGTATTATTGAAAACTGAATATTTTCAAAAATAACCTACATAATTGAAACAATGTAGTAATCAAAACCATATCAGAATTTTATTACAAATGCACTTACCTATGTTTAAACTCTTTATCATGCAAGATAAATACTATCCATATGGCTATAAAATGTCTTGCTTTTAAATATCTTGATATTGGTATATTTTTAAAACACTGCAATAAAACACAACAATAAATATGGCATGTGATAGTAAATAGTAAGTGCACTGCTTGTTGGTCCCATAAGTCTAAGCTCCTTTAGAACTAGTTGCCAGTTCTCATTAGTGAGCTTCTTTATTCAACTCAGACACACAGGCTCTGATGTAGAACCTACTGTATACTGAATCAGTCTTCAACCATCATCTATATCAGAATTGTATAGTACTTAGATTCGCCTTTACCTCAGGGATTTTTCAAGCCAGTCTTTTGATACATGATTAATGTAATTTCTTCATTTTGCAGGAGATGAATATAATGACCTGTACTAATGAGCATATATCTTAACTCTGCCTACTATATACAGAGACATGGATATAAAATTCAAGATATTTATTTTATTTGTATTAATCTCCATACTCACAACTGAAATATGTGGAAAGCTTTCCTAACATGCATTGTTTGTGTACAGAAATGCAAATCTTGGGCCAGGGAGGTAGCTCAGTGGCATAAGTGCCTCTCTGTCAAGTGTAAGGTCCTGAGTTCAATTCCTAGTACCTGAGAAAGAAAGACAGGAAGGAAGAAAGGAAGGAAGGAAGGAAGGAAGGAAGGAAGGAAGGAAGGAAGGAAGGGAGGGAGGGAGGGAGGAAGGGAGAGAGAGAGAGAGAGAAATGTAGCACTGAATTTTGCCAAAGATAAAACTATATAAATAACCCTTCTGTCACTCGATTTATACAAAGTAGTTGATGTTTTAAATAAATGCTGTCCCTTGACATTATTACATTCAGTCTTTAATCTCAATTAATATCTTTCATATATAACAAATGCCAGACATTCAGATATCAATGCTTAAACTACACAATAACCTAACTGTGTGGTTTATATGAATCTTATAATCATAAGGCATTTCAAATCTTTGCTTATATGTCAGTTGTCCAGTACAGTGTTTTCATTTGTATTTCATTAACATAAAATAAAAATACAAAAGTTTTCCCTTTTGAGAAATAAACTTATGCCTGAAATTTATGAAGATTACCAAAAATTTATAAAACTAGGAGCAAGAACTTTAAGTTATGATTATCTTATTTCTACCATTAACAAATTTGAAATGTTATTTTGATGATTATTTTGATATTTTAAAAAGTATTTTAGCATGCCATCCCCACCCCCACAGTGCCCTGAGATGACAATTGAGACTGGGTGTGGTGGTGGTGGCGAGTCCTGTAGTCTTAGCACTTGGAGAATGAAAACAGAATCACTATGAATCTGAACTGTGTAGTGAGACACTGTAGACCCTGTACTAAATACATGAAAATAAATAAATAAGTAAATAATAAAATAAAAACTAGCTTGATTTTCTGTGAGTAATGACAAAGTTGTGGAAGGAAAAAAAACATTTCTAATTACCTTATATGTTACTGGAATTCAGCCATTCCTCACCAAATCTAGAGCTCATTAGACACAATAAGCTAAGCAAAAGCACATAGCTTTCTGATTCACTGATGAGTAGCACATAAGAACATTATGAAATGTTTACAGGTAGACAATATACACACACAAAGTATGGACTCTATAGAAAGATTTTCTCTCACAGAAAAACATTTCAGACCACTATATTTGAAGGAGTTGTGAACTTTTATCGTTTATTATTCTCATAATTACTTTTCAATACTTCAGCAGTACATATATCACATACCTTCTGTCTTTGACTCCCAGAACTGAATTTGGCACGAAACTGTCATTGAGTGCTCAATTATTTACAAAGATGAAATGATGGTTGACTTATCAGGATCAACAAGGCCATGTCTTTTTACATGATAGTGAGATATGGCCATGAAAAATAAAAGTTATGGCTGTAAGAGAGAGTTTCCTTGGCCCCTGATAAGCAGCATTAAATGATATCATTAAATTGAAATGGCCAACAAAGGATGTAGACCAGAGCACAAGCAGACTGCATTGTTGGAATGACTTTAAGGTACACTGACAAAGTAAAATTGAATTTATAATAGCTCTGAATGACAAGATTTTCCCATGTTGTCCTCAATAATATCTGATGATCCAACGTGATTCATTGGCCTAGAAATGCAGAAGCACATGAGGGCTAATCCTCCAAACCGAGCTGTGGGGTGCTTGACGTCTTACAGATAGATTCCTTCTTTTGCTGTACTAATTCTGAATGTGAAGTGAAATAATTAGAGTGGGGTCAAGACTAGCCTCCATGACTTTCTAATACACTGGATTAGGGTTCTACTTACTGAAGGTAGTGTAAAGTCACAGCTCATGACAGCATGTGAATGGAACAGCAGTACTGATTATATCACTCTCTGTCAAAAGCACCTCAGTTAGACTATTAAATTAAATATTGGTTGCATTTACATTTTATTTTCCTGTTGTATACTTATATAGCATGTTCTATATTTTATTTCCTAAATGGAATTGTAATTTTCACACAACCATAATTCATCTTCTCTGAAAACGCATTGAGTTATAGTTTATTGTCTCGGACTTTTTTTGTTAAAATTCTGCTTCCACTTGTAGGTGGGCTTGTTGACTACTTTTTATTTATATTAGTGGACATTTGCAGAACACAATGTTTCCCTCAATAGAGCTGGCATATAAACATAATACATTGTGATTTACACTTCCATGTTTTTCCTTATTCCTTTCTCTGTCCCTCCATCTCCTGATCGATCACCTTCTGTTTTGAGGAAGCTCTGTGTCACTACTTCCATTATTTATTTTTCATTTTGCTGTTTATTTACATTTAAATGCATCATTTCAGAAAAACCATATCCTATTTAGGCTTTATTTCTGATCTATTTCATTTAACATTGCAGTCTGAAGGTATATCCATTTTACTAAAATGATTTGTTTATGTTTCTTCATGGTAGAGTAGTATTCCATTATATGTAAATGCATTTTCCTAATGGATTATTAATCCATTGAGTGACATGTGTGCTACTTTCAAGATATATCTACTATGAATAGTGCTTTTAAAAATATGAGTATATATTTATCACTGCAACATGCTCTGTTTATCTCTTTGGGGAATGAATATACCTTGATGAGGAATAGATGGGCTAAATTTAGTTCCATGGATAATATGGAAATAATTAATAAAATCTAATACAAAGTGTGAGAATTTAAGGACCACATCTGAACACAGTGCTTGATACGTATGTTATTCAGTACTTTATCCATTTTAGGTAGTATAACAGAAACTAACATAACATACTAAAAATCCTACAATGAGTTTGGAGAAATTTCTTCCCTTTCACTTGTCTGCAAATCTTTGAGGAAGACTGGAGATAGTCCTTTACTGATAATGTTCTAGGACTAACCGGTAATTTCACTGAGTTCTGGCCTATAATTTTTATTGCTGTATCATTTTTACTGATTGTTGTTGGCCTGCTAATAGTTTTTAGATTTTTATATCTTATTTATTCAGATTTGGTAAGTCTTACGTTTCTAGATTTTCCAGTTTGATGGCATGTGTTTTTAAAATATTTCTAATAATCCTATGCATTCCAGTGATGTCCAGAGTGATGTTTTTTCTTTATTCATTTCTAATTTTATTGATGTGGGTCTTCTCTTGCCTTTGGTAAGATTGATAAAACATTATAAATCTTATTTACCTTTTCAAAAGGAACAATGCTTTTATTCATCAATCTTTTGTGTGTTTTTTTTTTTTTTTCCATTCTGGTTATTATAATTGCTTTCCATCTCCAAATTCTGGGTCTGTATTGTCTTTATTCCTATACCATTAATTCATTTATTTAGTACTCTAGCTTTCTCATTTGGGAACCCACAGCTATCAACTCCCAGTGACCCATTCTCACTGTGTCCCATAGCTTCAGTATGTTGTTTGCCTCTGCCATTTGAATTAGTGAGTTATTAACTATCTTCCGCTATTTTTTCTGCCATCCATTAATTATTCAGGAATCTATTACTTGACTTCAAAGTGTGTGTATTGTTTCTGTGTTTTGTTTCCTGTACCTGAAAGTTAGACAGGGAAAGAATCCAGGTGGTTCACCCAAGAGGTCACTAATGTAGTCTATGTACAGATAAGGAAGACAGCTCAAAGGGTTCTCTACTTTCACATCCTGCCTTTGGAGGTGCTTGTGGTCAGTGTCTTTGGAGGTACACTTGGCATTGCTATCTTCAATGCCAGTGGCTCTAAGCAGATCAGAAGTGCCAGAGAAAGCAGAGACCACGTTTGTCATGGGACTCCTGGTGTCCATGCTTCTGCTGTCCTTTCCGTCCTAGAATCAGACTTCCTCTCATTATGCAAAACCTCCTGTGGCTTAATTAAATATCTGAGGCTGCTCTCAGACAGCCAGAGTTTTCACAAGTTTTTCTTGCACTTTAAATATCTATTAATTTGATATTTTTGTATCATCACTGAAATTTTTTTCCAATTTTTCTGTTTAAAAAAGGAAAAACTTTGATTATGAAGATAGTTCATTTAAATAATGATTTAATAATTTAATTAATAGTTAATAACTTAAATTATTGAAAAATCTGGAACATCTACCACTCACAAGTTTGGGCATGTGAAAGTCATATATACATATATATATATATACACATTCAAACAACAGTGAGTTTATCTAACATTGAAATTTTAATATTTCCTTACTGATACTGCTTTTAATATCACTGACTTACGGTTTTGTTGGGAGCCACTGAAGCTGAAATTGATCATACATGGGAGGGCAGGAATTATTTCTCAAGTATGACATAGCTTGATTGCTTTAGGCCATGAGGCCTCAGGATCCTGTTGGTGTCCTAGTGTGATCCCTTATACTCCAGGAAGTAAAGGAGGGCAGATTGAGGAAAAGAGAGGCAAGAAGACAAGAGCTGGGTTAGCCGTTGCTTAGCAAAACAACAGTAAAGGCCTTTATTTGACCTTTGCAAAGTTGCAAGACATAAGGTTGCCTAGTGCCTACTAGTCCACAATGTCAGGGCAGGATGTTTCTCTGAAGACTGAGGTAGCTCATCTGCTTTAGGCAGCGAGGCTCATCCTGCTCTCTCACACAGGTTCCGCTTGAACATCTACACTCCCAACAGGGTCTCTACACAAATAAATTGCAAATATATTGTACTTTTATTTGTATGTGTGTGTTTGAAACAGGGTCACACTATGCAGTTTAGGTTGACCTTGAGCTCACTTTATAGCCTAGGCTGGTCTCAAACTTGCAACAATCCTCCTGCCTCAGCTTCCCCAGTGTTAGGATTACAACTGTACACCAACATATATGCAATATTCTGAATTATCTATTGTTTCTAGGGAACTGATAGGATGACGATTAATGCTTATCAAAGACAAGTATTAGCTATTCCTTTCAGTAAACCAATAAAAATGCACAGTACGATAATCTTATCTACCATGTATGATATTCTCTTCCTTTATTTTTTTTTTCCCTCATCCCAGTTGGTCTTTCCCTTTGAGTAGTTGCTGTAGAACTACTTTGAAGATAACAGCATGAAATATAACAACCATTGTTGAATTCCTATCTTCTTGTTTTTTTGAAATTCTGTACTATTCCTAATGTTTTTTATTCTCCTTAAAATAAATGAGACCTGCATGTGTAGACATTGTTCTGTCTTGCTAGTGTAAGAACCTGAAAGCATAAATAAAATCTGACAGGTACAATAGATATTATGAAAGGGAAAGAAGCTCTTCAAAGGCAAGAAAATACTTCGATGAGGGAACGGAAAAAGAAAGAAGGAAGTAAGGAAACACAAATACATATGTATATACACAGGATAGCTTGGATAGTTATACTGCTGATTGCTGATGGTATATTGGGAGGAACATTACAAGCTTGTTTTTTCTCTTTCTATTCTTTTCAATTTGTTATAGATTTTGTGACCAATTCTTCAGGCTTTTATCTGGTAAACTGAGCAAAGAATTTGAAGATAACTATGCAATATAACAAGCATTGTTGAATTCTATTATTTTGTTTAGCATTCTGAATCTTTTCTAGTTTTTTTTAACTATTTTTTGTGCTCTGTAAAAATAAAAATAAATAGAATAGGAAAGACATGAATACTAACATCTCTAATGATGCAGGGAACCAGGTATGTAGAGGTGCAGCACAGTGCCTGCCTAGCAAGGGCAATGTCCTGAGTTTGAGACCCAGTACACAAAAAAATACATTATAGCACAATACAATATAGTACAGTAGAGTAAAATACATGTACTAATAGTTTTACATAGTTTATGCTTCACTTTTCTTATTTTTATTAGTGTGTCATGTTCCTGTGTATAATAAGCAATTGTTTCATAATAATTACTGCAAACCTTAATTATTAGATGAAAAATATTTCTTAAATCTCAGCTTCTATGTATGACCTGGCAAGTCACATGATCTCCTTAAGTTCTTTCACTGTAATTTAAGGCTACATGAAGTTATTAGCCAAAGCAAAAATAATCTTAAAGTTCAGGGAAAGTCAGGTCTCCTTTTAGACTCAACCAACTTGTTGCTAATTGATTGACTTTACTGTGAAATATTGCTCCGAGGACCACAAAGAGAAAAATAATCTCTTATAATATAACTGCTATGTGTCAGACACTGTTAAGATACCTAACATGGAATATGTTGCTCTCAATAATTCCACTAGGAACTGTGTACGAATTTTTAAGATTTGTAGCAAAATACAGTTTTAGCTCATGCAACAAAATTTTTTAGAAGATGACAAGTGAAACCAAGAAAGCAAGTCCATAATCACAGCACTTGGGAGGCTGAAAACAGGAGGATCACTATGAGTCCCATCTGTGTAGAGAGATCCTTTAGATACTGTACTAAATACATTAAAGAAAAAAGAAAGAAAACAAGTCCCAATCTTTTAGAAACAATCACTGCATACACAGCAATGTATATTTGGACATTTTAGATATGTAATAGCGTTTAATTGCTTTCTTACTAACATATAGGCCTATTATTTTTCTCTATGGTGTTTTCATTTATGATGTCCAGTCTTGCTCTTCATATTAGTTATACAAACACTCAACAACTTGGGCAGATTTTTGTTAGAATTATTAATTAACGAATAAGAATGCTTCATATGTTTTTCTTCAACCAACAGCACTGATACCTTTGACATAAGTAAAGGTAGTTTATATATGTATTTTTCCCACAAAGTGCATAATAGCTTTCTTGAGATTAGAGACAGTAGCCAGCCCTTCAGCACAGACAGACAGAAATGAAACATGATACTACACAGATCATGAAGACTGTGTTCACTTACAGTGAGGGAGTTGAAATAAGCAGTCGGGAATTTGCCTCACCCCACTTCAGGAGGGCAGCAAAATCATCCAACTCTGTTATTTTGAGCACATCTGATATTGACCGTACAAGAAATGTTTTAATTTGAGATACTAAATGAACTTGTTGAAGCATATTTACAAATATAGAAGCCATGAATAATGGAAATGATATTAAGATTGTATTTCCTTGTTTCCAAAATGCTAGTGTGCTCACAGGGTTGGCTCTAGGAAGGTTATTGGATCACTGGGTGGTACCCTCGACAGTGACTTAATCCACTGATGACTTCATAGCTAAGTGTACAGTGTAGACACAAGGTTGTTGGAAAAAGTGAAGTCCCAGAAGTATGACCTGAAAGGATACGTTATTATTGTATGTAACCCCCTCCCCCACCCTCTGACTTTTTTTTCTCATCATTGGTTTCCCAATTATCCTAAATTCAGAGCTTTCTTTTGTCACACAAGTTAGTTCTCAGCTGGAGCAAGCCAGCCATGGAATTAGTCCTTGAAAACTATGGGTAAAAATAAAACTTTTCTTTGAGTTGTTTATGTCAGACATTTTTGCCCCACAGAGCAGAATCTAGGTTGTACATTTGTCAGTAAAGGGCAGTTTATGCCACTGTTTGAATAATATAAATACAACTTGGTCTTATAAATTTTCGCCATTTTTATTGTGTTCAGAATTTTCAACTATATCTTATGGCTTAATTCACTTTCTCTTTTTGCCTGAGACAATTTAGACAATCATTTGTAGTAAGAACAGTAAAGCCAAGAGTGCTTCCATTCTTTCTTCCTGCTTTGCTCTGTGATACATATAGTGGACGCAAAGGGAATATTGGACATACAATATTTAGAAACGTCTTTTTTACTGGTCTTAGCTACTCTTCTATCGCTGCTGGGACAAATACCTGACACTCAAAATGAAGGAAGGAGATGTTTATTTAGCTCACAATTACTGGAGGTTTCAGTCCATATTTGGCTGGCCCAAGGCTGAGTGGAACAGGGCAAAGAGCATCAGTTCATAAAGGCGGAACAGCAACAATAAGGTGGCAGAGGCAGCCAACCAAATAGGGCAGCAGAACAGCAACAATAGCTCTAATCTGTCTCTCTGTCTCTTCTTTATATTACATTCAGGCCCTCTGCCTTAGGATATCTGCCCTAGACCACACCCATAGTCTCAGCCTTATGCAGACCGCTAATCCCATCAGTACTAAAACACAATCCCAGGGATCATGAGTCAAGTCTCAATCTATAGAAGCCATGCCCCATGATTGCATGAGGCTTTAGAGGGACAACTAGACATAAACCATAACAATTGATTACTTATATTTTTACACAATTGGTCACATAATTCCTTTTGTGACTTACATGTTAATATAATGGGATGAGCAGCTTCCTCCCAAAATTCGCATGCACTAGAACCTATAAATGTGCCATCATTTAGCAATAGATTCTTTCAGACACAAACAAGTTAAAATCAAGTCATATTAAATTAGTGGATTCTGCTGGTATACTATTATCCTTACAGTAGAAGAGTATTGGATAAACACAGACAAATAGATAAGGTCATTATGTGAAGCTGAAAGCACGTACAATAAAAAACAAACAAACAGAAAACTCAAAAATTCTAAGAACCGCTAGCAACAATCAGAAACTAGAAAAAGATTTTTTAAAAATTACATCTGTAGTTTTCAAAGCAGTATATACTTTAGACTACCTCATTTAAAACTACTGGCATCCAATACTATGAGACATTAAATTGGTAATTTTTAGTCGTCCGGTTTGTGGTAATATAGTAACAAGAGAAAGCAAACAAATATTGTTTTACGTGAATTATTAGGGAACTGATATAAATATAGTGTATGGAAAATTCCCTAAGTCACAGTACGGGGGAGCAATGTACATATTCATTTGTCTTCTTTTGACAGGTAAATTTGGGTATGAGTGGAAGGGGTGTGACCATGACCATAACTTATTAAAGTGACAGTATTTTTATTAGGAAACCTAAATTAACTAGCCTAAGCATACCAAAACTTATGTACAAACGTAGAAGTCTTGTCAACGAGAACTTTCAATAACTGAACTTTTAAAAACTTTTAAAAGTACTATTGTATTAAATTCTGTATTAAATTATTGTATTAAATTGTATTAAATTCTGTATTAAATTATTGTATTAATTATTGTATTAAATTCTGTATTAAATTATTTCCCTCCTAACCATTATTCCACATACAAAATCATAATATTTTTATAGCTAATAGGCCTGTAGATCTCATACTTGAAGAGTTTGTACGCATCATTTTCCTGATTTTTCTCATTATTTCTTGATCAGTGTATGACACATAAATCACCTCTAAAAATATTGTTTTAAATGTAAATTGATAAATGTTTGTTCAATTTTTCTTAATACATTCAAGATACTAAGATAATGTTTTGTTTAACACACTACCTTTTTCTTTAACATACTACTGCAAAGCACAAATATATCTAGTAGCGAAACCTGGAAAACAGTAGAGGAAGCTTAGGGAATGGAGGAGCCAGCTGTGGCAGTGCACATCTGTATTCTCAGTCCTGGGGAGTCGTAGGCAAGAGACTCCGGGAGTTTGATGTTAGCCTGGCCCACATGGTGATTGAAGTGTAGAGGGAGACCTGTCTTTAAAAAAATGAAGGAGGAAAGAAAAAGAAAGAAAGAAAGAAAGAAAGAAAGAAAGAAAGAAAGAAAGAAAGAAAGGAAGGAAGGAAGGAAGGAAGGAAGGAAGGAAGGAAGGAAGGAAGGAAGGAAGAAAGAAAGAAAGAAAGAAAGAAAGAAAGAAAGAAAGAAAGAAAGAAAGAAAGCAAACACTGGTATGGTAGTGGTTTACATATAAACACGCTATATTTTTCAATTTGATTGGCACAAAACAAACAAAAATATAAGCAAGAATACAGATAAGAAACTATGAAAGGCCCCAAAGAGTAAGAAGTAACCATACATTCTAAGTGTTAAGAAGCAGGCCTGCCATGGTGGTTTCTGTTTGGTTGTGTCTTAGTCATCTCTCATGGCTAATCTGTTCATTGCTCATTGATTCAAACCTATGAACCATTTGGTACATTTTTTTTAATATTAAAAATTGAAAATAAGCCGGACGTGGTGGCTCACGCCTGTAATCCCAGCACTTGGGAGGCTGAGGCAGGAGGATCGTTGTGAGTTCGAGACCAGCCTGAGCTACAAAAGTGAGCTCAAAGCCAGCCTGAACTGCACAGTGAGACCCTGTCTCAAAAAAAAAAAAAAAAAAAAAATTGAAAATATAAAATACCAAATAATAACCATACATATGACTTCATTACCTTGAACAATATGCCTCAAAGTCATTATTTTATCAGTAGTAGTGGTTATTATTACTATTTTCGTTCTTTAAAAAATCAGCAAAGGATCATATGCATAAGAAAAAAATGCCCTAAATATGAAGTCCTGGAGAACAACCATTCATAACTTCAAAAGAATTACCTATGTGTGTAGGGAGAGACACACATGTATACACATTTATCTACACTCACTCTAAGACTAGGAAGCTATTATATTACATGTTTTAGAATATATAATCATTAAGTATTAATAGTCTTTGGAAATTGTTTGTTGAGAATGAAGTATTTATGATCGCATTACTTTAAAGGACATTACATTTAAATAGCAAATGATATCTAAAATACTTCTATTTAGGGCCAATTTATAATTTAGAATGCTCTTCAAAGCCTGCAGTGTGATTTATGGCTTTAAGCATCTTTTAGTGTTATGTGGATCATAATGTGTGTCTTTGAGAATATTCGCAATAAATCTTTCAATGTGATTCAGTTAAGATATCTAAATATACATGTTTGGCATTATGCAATTGTGCTTGTATCATGTGCAATCATATTTTTCATTAATTTATTCAAAGGTAGTAAAAACAAAGAATTGGTGGCTCATGTGTTGTAGAGATAAATTAGTTGATATTTAACTATTTCATAGAATAATTTTAAGAGTTTTCAGTTTATAGTAATTCTTGATAATGATTATCATTAGATATATCTATATTTGACTGTTAAGAATAGAAGAAAATGTCACTTAAAATTTTAAGTTTGTATATCAGTTGTCTCATGGGAAGTTATAATTGTATGGGGTGTTATGGGGAGCAACTAAATAAAAAATTGTCAGTGGGAATAAAATGATAAAATAATCAAACTGATTCAATAGATTAAAACAAAATAGATTATTTCAGCTAATGGAATGCAGTTATAATTAAGTATCTTGACAATCAAGTAGGCTCTTTAAAAGTAGAATGTTATTGATTTAAGTATCACTTAAATCCAAAAAAGATGCAATCAGATGTTCACATATCTTGGTTTCTCCTTATAAATTTGAAATGCAAGAAAGAGATGTATCTGATTTAAAATTAGGCAGTTAAACCTTTAAAAGCATAGACATAATTTGGAATTAAGTAAAATTAGGGTGTACTTTAAATAATTAAAATGTGATTTATGGATATAAAGTTAATAGAAAAATAACGGAATATACAATGAAAGATAATTTCAGTAAAAGCCTACTTATTATGAATTCAATTCTATAAGTGTTGAGAAAGTACTATGTATATATTTGAAGTAGATAAGTAGTTCTTGAAAATATAATGTTTATAATACAGTATCTTAGATGAAATGACTGGATTGGCTTCAAGATCTCTTTTTAATTTTTGGTGTCATTTTTAAATAAGAATATTTCTGTTTTTATGGGGACATTAGAAATACTAAATTATTATTCTACTCCTGAATTCTGCTGCATTTATGTTTTGTTAATCTGTTTATGTATATATAATGTACAGATTGATATCCTTCTTAAAATAAATGTATTTGGTACAGGGTCTCACTATGCAGCTCTGATTTATAGTGATCCTCATATTTTCAGCATCCAAAGCACTGAGATTACATGCATGCGCCACCACATCCAGTCTGGGTGGCCAGCTCAGTGCACCCATGGGTGGGGCTAGATGGCAAGTGGTGTGGGGATCAAACTCTGATCCTTGTTCATTTAAGCATTTTATATCTCAGCATACTACTCCAGCTTTACTTTTATGCCTCATGGTTAAACTTCTCTGCTGGGTGATTAAGGCCAAGTTAAAGCAAGACCTGTAAAACAAAACATGTAACTTTCGTGAGCCAGGTGTGGTGGCGCACGTCTGTAATCCCAGCACTCGGGAGGCTGAGGCAGGAGGATTGGTGTGAGTTCGAGACCAGCCTGGGCTACAAAAGTGAGCTCAAGGCCAGCCTCAACTGCATAGTGAGACCCTGTCTCCAAAAGACAAAAAAAAAGAAAAAAAATTGTAACATTCGTATCCTCCAAAGTCAGTCAAATCCCCTCAGGACTACCCTTGAAACCATGTACAGTGCTTTGTACAACGGTTGTCACTGTCAGCCATCTGGATGAGTCATGGCCATTGCTTGATCAGTTTGCTCTCTGGGAAGGACTGACAGAAGATTTTCTCTCTGGGTGACTCTTCTTAGGCACACTATACATCATCAATCCCTTTCCTCTGTGGCCCCAATATCTCCTTGAACAGAAAATTTGGGACTCCACTGAGTTATAGAATGTTATAGCACAGGCTCTCTTATGTCCTGAGTCCTCACTGACCTTGAAGTGCTAGGGACATGGGCTACCCTTGTAGCCCTCTTTTTCTCTAATTATTGGTCTGTAGAGTTACATTCTTAACCTTCCAGAAAAGAAGTTTAGTAATATTATTACTCTATAACATAGGTACTTGAGGTTAACATCATTGTCTTTCTGAATATCAAAACTCTTAGACTTAACTTGAAATCAGTATTTTCCATCATTCTTTGATATTCTAATAAATCCCTGTAGAATATGACAAGAGGAGTTATACACTTTAGACAGAAATTTGGAAATCTAAGCATATAGAAAATTACAGCTGGTCAATCCTATGTCATTAAAACATGATTATGGAATATTGGACTATATATACAACTACATTCTCTTAGTTCAATGAGGAAATTTTTAATAAATTATGATTAGAAAAATTATCATGTCTGCATTCTGTGCCCTGAATAACTACTATGGGGACAAAAGTGTGCATTGTATCAATTATTGGAAACGTACTATTAGCATGTTTTGAAACGGTTGCATTATTTTTTATTAAAAGTAATAAAAAAATAAAGAAAATGTTGTCTATGAGTTGGCCAGGGAGAAAAGGGATTGTCATCCCATAGCACTATGTTTCAGAAATTACTTGAATTTTATAGAGGTGCGATTATATTTTACACTATAGGTAAAAATTCACCCAATATAGTGGTACATGCATGGAATCCTAGGCCTCATGAGGCTGAGGAAGGCAGACCTCTGTGAGTTCAAAGTCAGGCTGGGTTACACGGTGAATTCAGTAACAGCCTCAAGTGCATAACAAGACCCTGTCTCAAAAAGCAAATAAAAAAAAAGCTTTGATAAAACAAAACAAACAAAAACTGGTCCCTGTGCTTGTCTAGACAGGCACTAAGGGTGCTGCACTATCTTGCCAGTACATATATTCATTTTTTTCAAAGATCTTTAAGATGGAGATTGCCCTCATCAATGATTAAGAGGAATATAAGAGAAAAATTTCTTTTTATTTTTATTTTTTTTTCCAGAACTGGGGATTGAACTCAGGCCCTTGTGTTCAAGCATTTATTCTGCAGTGCTACCTCCCCAGCTCCTGAGAGAAAGATTTCTCTCTCTCTCTCTGTGTGTGTGTGTGTGTGTGTGTGTGTGTGTGTGTGTATCTTTTTGAGACAGGGTCTCCCTATACATTTCAGACTGGCTTTGAGATCACTTTTGTAGCACAGTCTGGTCTCAAACTCCCACTGATCCTCCTGCCTCAGCCTCCTAAGTTCTGGGAGTACAGGCATCCCTCATAATCCCCAGGTACATTACTTATTTAATTATCCTTTGGTCTAAAGGGAACACTTGAAGATATATGCACAGATCATTAGCAGAGAGAGAGAGCGACAGAGAGACAGAGAGACAGAGACAGAGAGACAGAGAGACAGAGGCAGAGAGAGACAGAGAGACAGAGGCAGAGAGAGACAGAGAGAAACAGAAAGATAGGGACAGAGACAGAGCAGAGGCAGAGAAATAGTGCCTGACACACTTATTGGCTAATTAGTTTCTTTGGGGCCATGGAGTTGTTCAAACAGACTTCCTATGGGGAAGTTCAGCAGGTGGTTTTTATAAAGTTGGCATGAATTTATGCCGTCACCTTGTCACTGAGATGTACTCACTGTAGTATAGTTGTACCATGTAAATAAGGTGTCGCTGACAACAGTTCCTATCAAGAAGTTGCTTCTATCTGTTCCATGGGAAAATAATAATATGTAGACCATTGTGGCTGGCCTGTGTCTGTGCCAGTTAACTTAGAAACTGGGAAGGTGTGTAGTGCTAAAAACTGTGTCAAGTGAACTGGACAGATTCTGATTTAGACAGCTCAGTTGAGATCAAAAAGGGATGCTGACACAATATAAAATTCCAAATCATTAGTTTTCCTCAGTGTGTTAGGAACAGGTCAATAAGAATGGATTTAGTGAACTGCTTCATAGTCATGTTAAGGTAGTGACAGTTACTCAGACATACATACGTAGATACACTGTCTATGATACACATGAGTGCATGTGCGGGCATACACACACACACACACACACACACACACACACACACATATCACTGGTATCTGTGGTTAAAATACATATTCCAGCACTGATAAGTAAGATGTTCACATAAAATATCAACATTTTCCATACAATTGTGCTCAGAAGAGAAGAAAGGAGTTAATTTCCTGTTATATTTTGAAGAGAAAATGTGTATCTCATGAAAGAAATTATCTATTCAGAAGAGGAGGCCTTTCAGACTACTTCAAAATATCTGCTTTTCTTGGGACAAGTCTGAAGTAGACATCAGAGAGACAAATGCAATTTAAAACATTTCATCTCAACGTTGCTTATGTAGTCTCTGTTATTAAAGCTTCTCTCATAGTTTAAGAAGAAATGGAGTGCTGAACTTTGTGTTGAGCACAGGGAATAGAAAAACAACCCCAAACTCAATACTGTTTAGTCCAATTTATAAAGTGATTCGAGGCAGGTAATTCAGATACTGGAAAAAACTGTCTTTCACTTTAAGTACCAAAAAAATCTAATTTAATACAGTTGATATCTTCATTCTAGCAAGGAAAGTTGTTTCATCTTCATTTTATCCTGGATTGCTGCTATAGGAAATAACACTGGGTTTGCATGCACTAGTTGTGTATTTGTTTTCCAAGAAGAACTGAAATTCCATGATGCTTTCAATTGTATTTGCCGTCGCACTGCATATATCAGGCGCCTCACAGTATGAAATGGACATGACAATCTCATTATTTTAAAGTAACTCCATTCTACAAGTAGGAAATAGTGATTAGTTAAAGAAGAAGCACTCACCAGAAACTCAGGAAGATAACATATCTTGAGTCCTGATATACTGAAATGAATAAAAAATGTATTTTAAAATTGACTATATGAAAGAATTTGTATACCTGCTACCAATATTTGAGTGATAAACATTTACTCTTTTTCACTCTGTCCATTTGTTTTCATTTCTACACCTACCTATATATATATATTTTGCCTTTCTACGTAAATCTTTACCATCTACATCAGAAAATATTCAACATGATCTTAAATGTCAGAAAATAAATAATATAAAATGGGGAAACTTAACTTTATTTCACAATATACATAAACAGGTTCTGTCTGCATATTAGAATCAAAACTGAAATGTCAACTGTGCAAAATCAGACAATTCACTTGAAACACAGTAGGAAGGTAAATATTTTTTTTCCAATAAGATGTACATCTGTGAAATTATCTACTGTTTATGTCATGGAAATTTATGTAGAAATTATTTCTAGTCTCATTGGAGTCTCTTCTGGCAAGAAATAACTTTATAGTGTATACTGAGTTTATTCCTTCACCCTTTATGGCCCCTGCACTGTGTGTCTCCTGATTATACTGCACTGATCCTATACAATGCCCTATTTTGTCAAACTTTTATTTCTGATAGTTAATTAATAATTTTTCTTGCAATAATTATATTTTTCTGTGAAATTACTCCTCTCAGTATCTTATCTCCTGCCTAAGATTAGTAGATAAAATTAATACATGTTTTGTCATTTACATTAGATATGCTTTACATATCAGATAGCAAAAGAAACAGATGATATTTCTGTATGGTTTACAGATAAGGAAAATAAGATACAAATAAGATTTTTGCTTCAAAGTCAAAGAAAAATGGATATCCTTTAGATATGCTTTACATATCAGATAGCAAAAGAAACAGATGATATTACTATATAGTTTTGAGATAAAGAAAGTAAAATACAAATAAGATTTTTGCTTCAAAGTCAAAGAAAAATGGATATCCCCTTGTTTGAATTCAGTCTATTAATTGTGCTTAGAACATCATATCTTAAATATGACATATCCAGGCAATACCTGCTTGTGGAAACCTATCACTACTATTACTATTATTTCTTAAGAGTTAGAAAAAGTTCAGCTAAATTCTCTCCATTTGGGGAGAATATCTGGTTAATGCTTGGATTGGACACTGCCTCAATATTCTTAACTTAGGAACATTTATCCACACAAGATGTTTAAGGCAATGGTCCTAAGAGTCTCCATCCAGTTTTCAAAACTAGCAGTAAATTGATAGAATTCTCACTCTGACTAACTATATATGCTGATATCTGTGAACCAAGCAACTACGGAGGATAGTACTGTGTAATATTAATACTGTTTTGAAGCTGTCTCGTTGTTAATTCTTTCTCATTAAAATTAACGAAAAAAATTTTAAAAGTATATCTAGTTATTTTTGAAACATAAATATAGATGTTCAATGAAATATATATATATACATATATATATGTATATATATATGTATATATATATATATATGTATATATATATATATATATTAGAATGTTTCTGGGTATGTGAAATTTAATCATCACCTTTCACTAGCTGAGGACTTCAGCTTGATCAGTGTATTAAATATGCTAATCACCTCTGCCCTCAAAGGGCTGGCTTAATATTCATGCAGTGTCTAGTCAAGAAAGATCCAGATTATTCATACTCAACATAACAGTCATTCTTTAATTCATCCTAATCAAATCACATTTGTAAATCTATTTTTGAAAACATGTGGCAAAGAATCCTAGAAAAATATCACCCAAGTAGGAGTTGAGAAATGAGACAATCTTCTGAATATTCAGATTTTTGGTGTAGAAAAGAAAATCAATTGCAGTTAAAGCCCTTTTCCATCTATTATTATACTCTAAGCATGAACAAGATCTCTAATTTCCTTAAATTTGACTTTCATCAAAGCAGCGATATTGCTGCCTACTATATATTATTTCTTGAGAAGATTAAATGTGAATAATAGCACAATCACTGCTTTTGATGAGTTTCTCCTTCTGCACTGCTTTATCCTTTTTTATTGTTTTCTAGTATGACTGTTTTAATGGATAATGAGTATTAGTACAGTTGTCTAATTAAATTCCAGAAACTTCAAAACAGGATGTTATTAAATCCTCAACTTTTAATTGGAGTGGTCGCTTCTCTTTTCATTTTTTGGAGGAAAGTGATTTTTGAAACTCATACTTTATGGCAATTAAGCTCATGAAATCAGACACCAAGGTGGCCAAACTTCACTGCATTTCCCCCAATTGGCATTGTTACTCCAGCCAAATCAACTAGGCTCATTTAGTCCAATTTTATTACTTTGTTACATTATAATTATACTTTTTCTCCCATATCCTGTTGAGATAATTTTTTAAAAATTCTTAGCCTGTCAAATAATATATAGAAAACCATTTTTATTTTCAAATATTTATTTGTAACATTATTCTAATTTTAAAATAAGGAAATTAAATTTTAAGATTATACAGAATTGGTTTACACGAATGACACCTAGCTGATGAGACTAGACACTATGTGCTCTGATTTCAGACAAACTGTTTTTTTCCCTTCCTACTTGCTGTTTTAATTGATAGGTTCAATGGGTAATCAGATGCTAGCAGTCAAACCTGTGGAACAACTTGATGTTTTCAGGGAGTGATGATTCAGAGGAAGTAAGAATTGTACATGATTCTCAATGCTAAATACTTTTAACTTTGTATTTTGGAATTGCCTTTTTATATACTGGAATCTAACTTTCTTTAAAAGTGTGATGGGCCGGGCCATCGTGGTGCACGCCTGTTATCATAGCACTTGAGAGGCTGAGGCAGAGGGATCAGTGTGAGTTCGACACCAGCATGGGATACAAAAAGTAGCTCAAGACCAGCCCGAACTGCATAGTGAGACCCTGTCTCAAAAAAGGACAAAAAATAAAAGAATAAATAAATAAAAGCATAGTGTAATGAACTTAACTTGAAGATTGTTAAGAAAATAAATAGCAAAAAAACAAACAAACAAAACAAAACAAAAAAAAAAAAAAAAGAAGGAAAAAAA
>PVJA010018192.1:0-40269 GCA_004027025.1 Myocastor coypus | reverse complement strand
TTGATCAAACAATTAAACATTAACCCTTCTAAATCAACATTATTATTATTATTTTTTCTTTTCCACTTTCTTTTCTTTGAAAGTTGACATATTGCATATTGTCCTCACAGTCGTTTTACAGAGTACAGTGTGTGGGCATGACCCACCTCCCTATTGATGTTGCTTAGGAAAAAAAAAAGGAAAAGAATATACTTCTCTTTGGACTAAGAGGAAGCAGATACATATACAGTCAAATGTTCTGCAATTGCAGTGGGCCAGCAGTGAAGCTTGTGATGTTGGAGGCTATTGAATCTAAGCCTCCTAAAGATCGTCTCACCAATCTAGCTCTGTTTCATGCATTGTAATTAAGCATTTTTTTTTCCTGCTGGGTGGTTAAGAGCAAGTTGAAGCAAGACCTGTATAACAAAACATTCTTTTTTTTTTTTTTTTTTTGAGACAGGGTCTCACTGTGCAGTTCAGGCTGGCTTTGAGCTCACTTTTGTAGCCCAGGCTGGTCTCAAACTCACAACGATCCTCCTGCCTCAGCCTCACAAGTGCTGGGATTACAGGCATGAGCCACCACGCCCGGCACTTTTCTGATTTCAATGGGTGAAAATATTTCTAGGTGTCATATCTCTTCATTTAATTTATTTGTGGACTGCTCATCTGCTATATTATTTGTGTACTAGCGCTTTAAAATTAAAAAATCTACTGAAATTGACTGTAGTATTATACAAATGAGCAGAAGGAATAATTCCTGGGTCTCTTTTTGGAAATTGTTGTGTAAAACCAGCATATACTTATGATAAAGTCATTCAATTTCACTAGATATTTCATCAAGCTGTGGCTAATGAAGTTTTATCACTTTAGTATTTGGACACAGTTGAGAGTCTTTAAATAAAAGGAAGAGAACTTCTAGTTCTCTAAACAAAGCCACCGCCCTGAGGAGCAAGATGTAGAGGGAGCTTCAACCTAGGGCCTGGTCCGTTGTACTAAAGAAAGATAGGGAAGACGTGTTTGCTTGTGCAACTTGCTTTTCACCAGATGTCTGCTTGGTTAAATGTAGAACTTCTGTGTGAAACAGTGTCTCATTTGGAAACCATGAGGTTTTCTTCTGAAATTAACCCCTCCTTCCTGGAGTTGAGAGATGATAGGTGGGATCCTTATCATATTTTTTCACTTACCTGGTTTGTGAAGAGGCCTCAGTCCTAGTTCTTAATGGCAAGGAGGTTGAAATGTCTTCAGTGGGTTAGCCAAGTAGCTCGTATATTACAGTGTCTGCAAACAGGCACAGGAGCCTGCACAGCAGGCCACACCCTGAGCGTGCACTTAAACAGCAATTGAGACTGGGCATGGTGGTGCAAGCCTATAGTTCCAGCTGTTGGGAAACTGTAAATGGGCGGATCACTACAAGTCCGATCTAGTAGTCTAGTAGTGAGACCCTGAATACCCTGTAGACCCTTCCTTAAAATACAAAAAACAAAAAAGAAATGTCTTCAGTAATAGCAAATAAATAGTCAGAATAAACACTTTTACTTCATAAAATAGAATAATTTGAGAAACATTAGGACAAGGAAAATAGATAGTTAGATGATAGATAGATAGATAGATAGATAGATAGATAGATAGATAGAAAGATAGATACATAGATAGATAGATAGACAGATAGATACATAGATAGATAGATAGATAGATAGATAGATACATACATACATACATACATACATACATACATACATACATAGATACATAGATACATAGATAAATAGATACATAGATCTGGATTCAAAGCTTGGGGGCACTTCGGCCCAAACACTTTCATATCAGAAGGGACTCAAGCCCATAATTCATCATCTTCTTACTCTTCCCTTTTCAACATGGTCATGATAAAATGACACATTCTGATCCTAGACTCTCTTCTTTCTTCTATCCAGACCACCAGCCTCCATTTTATAATGCCCCTCTTCCCACAATCTTGAATGTTCAGCACACTTCCAGACAAGCAACGCAAAATAGACCCACAGCTGTTTCTGTGTGACACCTTGCTACATAAAACTCCATCTTCCTTTGGCTCACTCCCTTTTTGGAGCCCCTCACAGGGCTTGTGATTATGCTCATGGTAGTCCCTGCTTCATTTCCTTCATCTGCAATACGGTCATCAGGTTAACAACTTCAAATCTTAATCAAATGTTTCTCTCTGATTACTTCTACCAGGACTTACTCCAATGTGACCCCTTCAGTGATGACAACTCCCCAACCTAATCTCCAGACTCATACTCCCATGATGCCTTTGTTCCAAGGAAGTAGCCAGAGGATTTCTTGACTCATTTCCTATCAAATAGAACCTGGGATGATAGGTCAGGATTCAAAGCTTCCCTGGCAACCTGCTCCCAAACTCTCCCCTTCTTGGTCTCACACAGAGCTAAACCCAAAACCACAGAACAGGTCCACCTGACTTTCACCTGGAGAAGCAACCACAAAACTGTCCTTTGTTATCAATGAAGGTTCCCCACAGATCTGGTAGCCCGTCCAAGATTCTCTCCCACAGCTGTTCTGGCCCATGATAGTCCTTCCTGAAAGATCCTATAAGTCTTATGCCTCCCCTTTGTTCATTGCTGCCTTGGTCCCCTAGATAGCCAGCCTGCTTGATGACACCGACAAGTCTTCTTTCTACTCATATTAGGATGAGTGTCCTGGCCAACTGTGTAGCTTTATACCTAACATATATATCAAGGATAATCAACCTTCAGATGGTCAAACCTATTTATATGTGGTTTGTTCTGTGGTCTTTTGAAAGAAAAAAGGATGCTTTGTTTCACCAGAAGAAAGGGATTTATGTTCATTCCTTGTGTTCCCTCAAGAAACTTTGGTTTGTGTGCTCTGGAACACCTCAGCACATTTGTGCAAGAACTTTGGCAAGCATATTTTCTTCATCAACAGAGACAATGACCGCTAACACGTTGACCCCTAATTGTCAACTCCTTTTCAGCTTTTCCGGTGCTTTTTCATACTGAGCCATTGCTCAGGCCCTTACAGGCAAGCCTGGTGTTTCAGGTTGACCCAAGCCAATTTAATTGTCACCTTTCTTCAAAAATGGTGGGAAAATAACAGTTGAATGTGAGGTAGGCAGAGCCCCAAAATCTCACTCCTCATTAAAGGCAGCTGTATGGAAGATAATTAGTAAACGTACATCCACCAGCATGAGGGCAGCTACAGCATGTGCAGCAAAATTCCAGCTTTCTGTTTCAGATTCCTACTGTGCTTTTCATAAAAAGTTGACTTATGTCAGACACAATAATATTTTGAAGCAGATTTTGTTTAACATAATGAAACAGCCAGAAACTTATAATTCAAACTCCCATTTAAATATAGCTTAGAATTAATATTTATTCACGATCCATATGTATGCAGCCTTTTGCTTTCTATATGCAAAAGCAAAAAAAAAAAATTCTGTAACATAGTCTCATCAGTCACCAACCACTGAGCAATGGAATCCCATTCCTAAAATTTGCTTTGTTAACTAATAAGCAATTGATCTCCCAACTTAAAACTGATATTGATTACAAGAAGGTTAAATGCTAAGTGCAAGATCTCAAGCTTGATTTCAATCCACTACTGAAAAGGAAAACCAAGCAAACAAGAATTATAAGTAAATGCAGTTGTGAATAGTATACTAGTTTTATAAAGTTAAACATCAATCATTGATGAGTAAAGTGAATCTCAGTAGTAAATATATGAATCATTTATGTTGCTACATGCAATGTTCATATTAACCAAGTATGAAAATTTAGAAAAAATAGCAGCACAAAATGAATAATTGGTGACACATAGAGTTAGAAAAGAAGTTAAATAGGAAAAACTTACAAAATTTCTGTATGAACACATTAACGTTTAAATTAGTCATAAAACAGAAGGAAAGGGTCAGACAAATAGCTAAGCAGATTAAAGAACCTGCTTAGGCAAAAACAACCAGGGCTCAATCCCTGGCGTGCTATGCCAGCCTCAACCAAAGGGTGCACTGAGGTGGCAATTGAGACTGGGTATGATGCCACTCCCCTATAATCCCAGATCTTGGGAAGCTGATCATAGGTAGACCAATACCAAGTCTAATCTACATAATGAGACACTGTAGACCCTGTAGAGCCTTATCAAAATTATATTAAAAAATAAAAAAAAAACTGAAAAGAATAAATCATCATACTCCATGCAGTCATGGGATGGCCTCCTAGAGCCTGTGATTCATTCGTGACCCTCTGGGATTATGGATGTGATCCATAACCCAGCCTGAAGTGGACAGCCTGAATGCAACCTAAGGGAGACACAGTCTTGCTCACTGTAGCCATTGTGACTCTGACTCCTAACATCTGCTTTAGCGGTTTTGCTGTTTTCCACCACCATAACCTGGTGCCGTCTGTCATATGCTACTGTGCTTTGAAACCAGGAGAGTATGGACTGAAACCTCCACAGACTGTGAACTAAGTAAAATTCACCCCCGCTTCTTCTTTCTTTTTTTTTTTTTTTTTTTTTTGTGGTACACTGTGTCATTGTGGTACACTGAGTTGCTCAGACTCATAGTGATCCTCCTGTTTTCAGACTCCCCACCACTGGGACTACACACCTGGACTTGATTCAGTCACAGTTAAGTGTACCCAGGGGATAGAGCTGGCATGGTTTGTGGTACCAGGTACTTCCTTATTTTTTTTTTTCCTTCCTGAGTATCAGGTACTTGTCCCCAGAATGAAAGAAGTATAACTGAGACACTACTTATATCTTTTATTTTGCTCTTTTTACTCTGGACATCTCATCTAAACTTGTGATATTTAAGCTTGTATGGTTTATGCAGCTCCACATTATTGGTTCAAAGTGTATCTATTTTCCAACAATGACTCAAGTGTATCTTTCCCATGGCAGAGTAATACTCCATGAGCTGTGAATACACATTTTCATTACCTAGTCAACAGAGTTTTATGACCAAATACTTTCAAAACCCAACAAAATATTTATCTTGCAAATAGTAAGATTCATGGAATGGAGACAATATTGATATAATTTGTGAGCCCAAAGCGAAGGAAGACTGGCAAAAACTATGTGGCAGGTGCTTGATTGAAATCTGGGGGTCCTGTGCCTGAGAATTACACATAAATTAATGTGTAAGTATTATAAATCTGTGTGCAGAAAATTTAGATAAAACAATAATTTCAAAAAGATGACTAGGGTATGGATATGAAAGGTTATCTTTTTTATGCATTTAGCATAGTATCTACAGGGTCTCACTACACGGATTGTACTTTTATTGATCCCCCTGTTTTTAGACTCCCAAGTGTTGGGATTACAGATGTGTGCCATGATACCCAGTCTCAGTCATCATCTCATCACACCAAATATATATATATATATATATATATATATATATATATATATATTCACATTTTATCTACCCCATCAGATTCTTGCACTAGGGAGACAATGCCATGTTTATACATGCATGTCTGATTTAAACTTTAGTTTCAATCTACAACATAGAGACATTTATGTTTTTCCCACCTAGTCAAACCTCCCTGAATTATACTTGTGCATCTCTATGCTCTGATGCACAGTGTCCAGCTCAATTCAGATTCTAGTACCTACTCAAATGCCATGCAACAAATCAGCTTTTACTTCTTATCCCAAGTTTCCTAGACCATTGCTTACACTTTTCCTGTGTAGGTGCCCTTCTTTCAGTCTTCACCTTTCCCGATCACTAGACAGTAGAAAGATCACAGCTTTAAATACTTAAATCATATATCAGCAAATCATATATACTTCAAATGTAAAGTAATTACAAGTTTTATTACTTTTAAAATAAACTAAAAACTCTTCACCATGATCTGTACATTTCTGTGAGAAGCTCCCCTGACATGTTTCAACTTCTCTTTATGATTTCTTCCCTTTAAATTTGTCCCAAAAACAACAACAATAACAACAACAACAACAACAACAACAAACATCGAAAGGGCCGGGTGTGGTGGCTCACGACTATAATCACAGCACTCGGGAGTCTGAGGCAGGAGGATTGGTGCGAATTGGAGACCAGCCTGGGCAACAAAAGTGAGCTGAAGGCCAGCCTGAATTGCATAGCGAGACCCTGTCTCAAAAAGACAAAAATAAATAAATAAATAAATAATAAAATAAGCTACAAAACTGAGCTCAAGGCCAGCCTGAACTGTACAGCAAGACCCTGTCTCAAAAAGACAAAAAGTAATAATAATAATGATAAAAATAAATAAATAAATAAATAAATAAATACATACATAAAATTTGTCCCAACTTTGTTGAGCAAATTTGTTTGGATAGGAGAAAAAAAATATAGAACCTTTTGTAATCTCTAGAGTTACATTCCTGCCTCTCTCATACTTTGCTAGCTCTAAGTTTTCTTATTCTCTGTAACTAGTAAGCATAATTTCTTAAAAGGTAAGCCCTGACCAAAGTGTATCTAATCATCTCTCCTCCTACACATAGCTTACAATGACATCCCAGTACTTATTCACTAATTTGTTATACATTTAGTTTCCCGTGTCAATTCCAGTCCTTACAAATGCTCTTCTTGTTTTTATCATTCATATCATTATCGTTGTCATTGTCTGCTGTTCTAACTTACTGCTTATATTGTTCCTTAGAACAACGTATGTCTATCATACATTCTGGACCTCAGAAGTCCTAAAAATAACATCTTAATAGGCCTGTGTCTTTCTGGAAGCTGTTGATGATAACCTTGCCTTTCCTGATTTCTAGGGTTCATCTACAATAGTCAACATGATCTCTTGTCTCTTCTTTTGTTTCTGTTCATCCAAATTCTCTCTGACTATGATCATTCTACTTATCTATTATAAAATTATTTAATTATGCTGGACGTACCAGTGTAGTCTAGGATAATCTTCCTCTCTCACTCATATTAGAACAATTGTAATTTGATTTTTCATATTTCATTTGATTCAATTATATTTGATTGAATTCCTTGGTTATACTCGTAAGGCCCTCTTTACCAACCAACTATGAGCATGCTAATAGTTCCTAGAGATTTGGATGAAGGCTTCAAGCAGAACAATATGTCTAGGCCCTAAATAGGAGAGTACATAATTTGAATACAGTAGATGTTTTCTGAATGAGTTAATAATATATTTGGACCAGTGAAATAAAAATGAAACGCATTATTAAATATTTTGAAATGTGTACATTTAGAAATAGTAGCCAGAGAAAATGAAACTGGCTTTTTTGAAGTCTAAGTTAAATACATTTTTCACAGAAATGGTTTATTTGGCACACATGCTGGCATTGATCTCCACTGAACTTTTTAGAATGCTCTGAAATGACTCGCCTCTGAGTAGACGGTGCTCCTTTCCCTATGCTAGTAGGAAGAGCTGAGGCACAGTACACCAAAAAGATGTGATTTTCCTTATTGAGAAAAATCTGTTATTTCAATGATAAATATTTGAAAGGGTAAATATGAGTCTGCACCTTATAATAGAAGAAATGTAACCTTTTTCCTCCCGTAA
Organism: Myocastor coypus; assembly: GCA_004027025.1. Taxonomy (NCBI): domain Eukaryota; kingdom Metazoa; phylum Chordata; class Mammalia; order Rodentia; family Myocastoridae; genus Myocastor; species Myocastor coypus. The sequence continues at coordinate 32,758 of PVJA010018192.1, read as the reverse complement.
AACATCTCATTTTGCCAGGCCTTCACTGGGAAATCACTTCCCTTATAACTGTTCTGAAAAATTTTGTCTAATCATAACCACTATTCTTGTTATCCTGGGAAAATGAAGACAAAGTTTGAAAGGCGCTGACTATTAACATATATTATTTAATTAGAAGATTTTTTCCAAGGCACTGAGGTTTATTATATTAAGGACTTTGTCAAAAGTCCAGAACATCTTTTAGATGAGAAAGTACTGGTCCACACTTAATAATGATGTTACCAGATCATAGGAGAAATTCAACCTCCAATTAGGCACTGTCAGTGACACAAGTGTCATTTAGTTAACTCTGTCACCAGAGGGCCCAAGCAGTTTCTCCACAGAGGCAAAAGGGCTTTCCACACCAATGACCCTTCAGGCTAATTCTGAGAGACAGTAGAAGTATTTTTTAAAAATATATCCTTAGACTAGAGTGGAGGACCTCCAGTGAAAGGCTAATTGTTAGCTGGAGTTGGGCATTTGTATGCGGTGTTGGTGTGTTCTGAGGACAAGTGTTCCAGGATGCTTCCTCTACCATCTGCCAGGCTTCCTGTTTGGGGGGTTAAGTATGACAGAAAGCCCTTTGTGGATCTCTGAACTTTAGAGAGGGCTGCCTGTTGGGTAGCACCATTTCCCTGAAAATGGAAGTCTGAAGAAAAGTGAAGCTTGGTTTATAGTTGAGATGCATGGGTCCCATTCAGGGACTTATTTTCCTTTTAAGACTTCAGAAATATTTATCTACTGAGTTTCCCAGAAAGGAAAAATGTGTATAATCTGAGGCAGCTCTGTGTCTTCAAGAGAATTTTTCTCTAAAACCTACGGGTTTTCTTCATTTTTTTCATCTTTTCTTTATGTTTTTTTTTTTCTCTGATACCTAAATTCTATATTTGAAGAATGACACTTCCATATGCAGAAAAATTATATATTAATAACCACCAATTTATTAAAGCAAAACTTTAAAGTTCAATGAATATCAAAAGTAATTGAAGAATTTTGCGTTGAGTTCTATGTAAATATATTTTTTACACAAGAAATAATTTTCCATTTTTTTGTTTCAGAAGTTTTGTTTGTTTGTTTATTTATTTTTATGGCCCACTAACCCTGCTCTGAGGGCAGGGCTGGCTCAGCTTGTGATGCCAGGGATCGAACCGAGGTCCCTGCAGCCGCCTACGCTTTCCTAAGCAGGCGCTTTTAGACCACTGAGCCACCTGCCAGGCCCACAAGAAATAATTTTCCAAGTTGGCTGTATTTAAAATTTATATCTATAATTATACTTATAAATATGCAGTTATAATGGTTGTAAGTTTCAATACATCTAAGATAATTTTCTTATAATTTGGCAGTAAGTAAATTGGAATATGCTGAGCATATTTTATTTCTGTATAGTTAATTTCTTTCTTGTTTCTATTTTGAATTATTTAGCTCTTAGGGCAGTTACTTTTTAAAAATTTCTATTTTTACTGAAGCATTGTCTACCACCTTTAAAAAAAAGTGACAACTTTAGTGTTACTTGAGGTTTCAGATTGTTGGTTAGATTTAGTACCAACTTGTAACATTTTAATTGGAAGCTTCGCTTGTTTTACACTTGCATGGGGATTTTGGCAACTTTAGTGTTTCAAGGACTTGTATAAATTGATTATGCACTTGTAACTCTTCTTTACTTCTTACAATACCAGCAGATTTTCTTTCAAAGAAATTTTGATACTTGCAAGTTTAGATTCACCAAAAAAGGAAATATTCAAGATATATATATATATATATATATATATATATATATATATATATATATATATATTGTTTTACTAAAATATGTTCATGTGAGGACTGCATTGGATTAATTTTCCCTTTCATGAATTTAAAGTAGATTTTTATAAAAATGTAGTTTATGTGGTGGAATATACTATTTGAGTATTTTGATTTGTCTCTGGAATGATCATTGGTATATCAGATTGTCCAAGTTATTTGTTTTGTTTTGTGTTTATATGATGGTGGCTCAGCCTACCCTGGGAGTGGGGCTGGTGCAGCATGTGGTGCTGGGGATTGAACCAAGGTCCCCGTGGTTGCCTAAGTTTGCCTAAGTAGGTGCTTTATACCACTGAACCATCTTGCCTGCCCTGTCCAAGTTATTTGAAAGATTTAAGGAAATACTCACTTTTCAGGCTATTACAGGCGTAACAAAATTCAGTAATTCCTACTTGTTTTCATAAATTTGAAGTTTCTTTAGTTTTGAATTTTATCATTTAGTTGATGTAGTTAATCCTCACAGATTCTCTGTAATATTTTAAATGTTTTCTTGGTATTTTTTTGCTGAAAAGCTACAGAACCTCTGCTTAATCAAATGCTTTATACCTAGAAACAAAATTTAATTTTATCTTAAATAATTAATTTGATTACATCTTCAAAAACTAAACCTTAACGTCATTGAATGTCCCATACCTCTCCAATTTGTTGTCATACGAACTTTAACTGAATTTTTATTTTTAAGTTTTGTTTTATTTTTTCTGTATTTAGGACAGGTGTACAGGGTCTATAGGGTCTGACTACAGAGATCAGACTCGTAGTGATTCTGTTATTTTCAGCTTTGCAAAGTGCTATGGTTACAGATATGCGCCACCATGCCCAGTCTCAATCACTGTCTCAGAACGCCCCGGGGTTGAGGTCAGGACGACACACTGGGAGATTAAATCCCAGCTGCTGTGGTCAGCCCAAGCAGGTGCTTTAGTCTGCTGAGCTATCAGGCCGGCCCTAACTGTACTTTTAAAAGCACTTTTTGCTGAAATGAAAGTCATTACTTCGGGTAGAGCCCTGCTGTATTAAACTGCATATTGACTTCCGTCATGGTTTTCATGAAAATTGTTCCAGAGCCACAATATCTATCCAGTATCACGAATTGCAATATCTAATTATTGTATCAGAGTAGTGAACACAAGAATTTTAAAAAAATGAACAAATACATACAGCCGGGCGTGGTGGCGCACGCCTGTAATCCCAGCACTTGGGAGGCTGAGGCAGGAGGATCAGTGCGAGTTCGAGACCAGCCTGGGCTACAAAAGTGAGCTCAAGGCCAGCCTGAACTGCATAGCGAGACCCTGTCTCAAAAAGACAAAAAAAAAAAAAAAAAAAAAAAAAAAAAAAAAAAAAAAAAAAAAAAGGAACAAATACATAAAATAATACAAATTTAAAATTGACTTTATAGAAAGATCTGATCTACAATTTGAAATTTATTTATTTTAGACCTCTTCTGACATTTCTTCAGTTGTTATAGACATGCTTTCTCTGTGGGATCAAATGTGAAGTATTTGAACTTGCAAGGTCTGTTTCTTTAAGTTGGATTTATAAATTTCGAATCTACCAAAAATACTGAATTACAGTTAAAATTTTGGATCTGTCTTTAATGCAAAGTACTTGCAAGATGAAATACCTCTAAAAGAAAAAATATATTTATAGATGTTTACTTTTATTTTCTAATACTGATTCAGTGATGGGAAATATATCCCTGCCATTTTTTTTTCTGATAACCATTGTTGAATAATGATAAATTAATAAAGATAAAATGAATAGCCTCAATTGGACTAATTTAAATTTTGGACTAATTTTAAATTTAGACTAATTTTTATTTCTTTCTGAATATAAGATGGTGACTAGTGTTTTTCTTATTTACGTAAAAAAGAAAAAGCTTGAATTATAAATTTTGCTCTACCCTTTTGAAAGTAAATTTTGTTTAAATCCGTGGGCAGTTTTATAACTTAGAAAAATATTTCTCATGGGCCTGGAGCTATTCCTTTGAAATACAATCACCTAGGAAAATAGAGCCTCTATCTTCCTATTGGGAGAGATAGGACCTAAATTTTCCTGGAGCTAGTTAGCAAAAGTGGTGTACTGGTATCACTGACTACCCTTCCACTAGCATCAGCTTGTGCTTTTCTCAAGCTCACCAGACGCTGAAAACCTCTCTAGATATTTGCATGGGAACTTGAGCTTCATTGCTATACTCTCAGATTGTAATAGCCTTGGTTCACATTAAAAAAAAAATCACAACATTCTCCCACAATTGTTTAACTACAACTGGTGCATTTTCTCTTTGACATCGTCAGAGTAAAGTATGTTTTGTGCTACAATATGATGACCTCAGTGGGGGCTTCTCAAGGTTCACCTCAGTCGAGAGATTTTTGAGCAAGGGTTTTGTATAGTTTGACTTATAATAACTGAGTAAGCCTTATAATTGTGATTGTCACATTCATGAATATAAAGCCTGCTTCAGGTCTTTTAAAATAATGAATATACCCTTCCAGAAATTTCAGGAATGATAAAAGTGAGTTAAACATTGTCTCAATAGTGTCAATAATAGAGATTATTGATAAATGTAATATAGAATCAATTATATTTAATTTGGCTTTACAAGTCACTGCTCAGGCATATAGGTGGTCAGCTTATTGTTGATTTGCTTGTAAAGATTAAATTTTCTTGCATAATAAAAGAAAGTAGAATACATACTTCCTGAATTTAAGGAAAACACAAATTTCAAGTTCGATTCCACTTAAATTCTCTGAAATTTTTGAGGAGAGAAACGTTACATAGTTCAGAACACATGATCCATCTCTTACAACTTAGTTGCCTATGCTTCAATTTAAAACATAATATTCTGATGCATCTATGTTAGTTCTTGTATTATATTAGTAAAAGATTTTTAAAAACAAATTTTATGGCCTGCTCAGCCTGCCCTGGGCGAGGGTCTGGCACAGCATATAGTGCCAGGGATCAAACCTTGGTCCCTGTGTTTGCCTCAGCTTTCTCAAGCAGGTGCTTTAGTCCACTGAGCCATCCCACTGGTCCAGTAAATGAAATTTTTATAGAGAATTAAATAACAATTGTAATACTCCACAGGTTCATTTCTCACCCATATATATACGTGTATATATTGCCTATTGGCCTTTTGTCAAGGAGCACGTGTATTTTTTTACATACTCACTAATGACATTAAAATCTGCAGAGTAGAAGGACAACTACAAATTTAATATTGTATTGGAATAATTTATACTTTGAAGCAAAAGTAAATATACTTATTTTGAAAATGAAAAATATGAGTTAATTCAATCTCCAAGTCTGACACATCTATTATGAAATGCTGGGCAACACTTAAGAACAACTCATGAAGAAATGATTAAACCCATGACAAAATTGGGACAAAAAGGTGGCCATAAATGTCCCTTTCTTTCTTTTTTTTTTTTTTTTAAACTTTTTTTTTTTTTTTTGTCTTTTTGAGACAGGGTCTCGCTATGCAGTTGAGGCTGGTCCTGCGCTCACTTTTGTAGCCCAGGCTGGTCTCGAACTCGCACCAATCCTCCTGCCTCAGCCTCCCAAGTGCTGGGATTACAGGCGTGAGCCACCACGCCCGGCAAACTTTATTTTTTTAAAATTTATTTATTTTCTTGTTTCAGAACCATTGTTTATTCACTCATCTTTGTGGCTGACGCAGCCCACCCCAAGGGCAGGGCTGGCGCAGCATGTGGTGCCGGGGATCGAACCGCGGTCCCTGAAGCCGCCTAAGCTTTTCCAAGCAGGAGCTTTAGACCACTGAGCCATCCCGCTGGGCCCCATAAATATCCCTTTCAAAATTGAAAGAAAAAGTGTTCCCATATGAATGAGGCTAAATCTAAGGACATAGTTGCCAGTGATTCAGTACATTTGTTTTATTTTAAAAAGAAAAAACAAACAAACAAACAATGAAACAGGCCACAAAAGTTAACATATTGCTGAGTAGCTTTATCTTTCTATTGTAATGAGAGTAGAAGGTATAAGCATGATAGCTTGTCTAAACAATGTTAACAGAAAGTATTATTTTCAAGGGAATAAGAGAAGCTAGCTGTAAAGCTATCTTAACTATCTTGTTCATGTATGTATGTATGTAATATTCCTTCCTTCTTTTTCCCTTTCTTTCTTTCTGTTTTCCTCCATCGCAGTTTATCGTTCATTTTGTGCAGTAGTTTTGCCCAATTTACATTTTATTTATTTATTTATTTATTTATTTATTTTTGAGACAGGGTCTCGCTGTACAGTTCAGGCTGGCCTTGAGCTCAGTTTTGTAGCCCAGGCTGGTCTCGAACTCTCACTGATCCTCCCGCCTCAGCCTCCCCATTGCTGGGATTACAGGCATGTGCCACCACGCCTGGCTTCAATTTACATTTTAGGTTTTGTACAATTTGAGGATCCAAGTGAATGAAAACGTCAATAGGGATGCTGAGGCAGTAGGAACAGTTCCAGTTCAAGACTAGCCTAAGATACAAAATTGAACTCAAGGCCAGCCTGAACTGTATAGCAAGACCCTGCCTTAAAATATAAAAAAAAAAAAAAAAAAAAAAAAAAAAAAAAAAAAAAAAAAAAAAAAAAAAAAAAAAAAAAAAAAAAAAAAAAAAAAAAAAAAAAAAAAAAAAAAAAAAAAAAAAAAAAAAAAAAAAAAAAAAAGACAATAGATTGTACAAAGTGTGACTCAAAACTACAGTGAACATTTAAATGTTTCAAAATTTATTTACATCTTTAGTTGTGCAGTCCTGCCTTCTCAATGTCCTGAGTCTATTCAAACACTTAGGTTAATGAACATTTTCACTATAGAGGAAAACAGAGAAATAGTAAGGTGCGAATTCTAGTGAGAAGACTGGAGGAGTTCATAATAATATCGTGAAGAGTCTGGCTTTCTATTGGCTGGCGTTAGACAGCAGCATTATGTTACTTTTGATCACCCTTTGGGAAGATATGAAAGAGGATTCAGAACTGCTCAATAAGTGGTGGGAATGATGGGGTGTGTTCAAAATGAGAGGCAAGTGTTTTGAGGACGAATAATGGCATTGTGTCATTTACTGCATGATTTTTTTAAACATACATTGTTGACCTTCCTCGTGTTCAGATATAATAATCAAAATGTTCAAAGTAATTAATAAAAAATGCAAAAAAGAGAAAAATTTAAATCTTTCTTTGTTTTGAAGTCATAAAATTAAAATTTCAGCAATGTATCCAGAATTGACTTTTAAATCAATGGACACAAAGGTTTGGGAAATGGAAGTTCTTACTGTCACCTAGTGCCATTTTGTTAAATAGAGTTGTTATTTACAAAGTAAAACAATATTCTTCATAGTGTGGAAAGACCACAGAGGGTATATCCACAAACTGGTGATAGAAAAATTCACAGCAACGTTACATTCTCTTTTTCTGATAAGATATCATTAGAACAACCCAACTCGATCCAATTAGTATGTTTGCAGTGTTTTTACCAAAATGTTTAATTGAAGCTCTTCAGTCATCACAGTTGAGTGCAACAAGGTTGCTGCAAGTTTCATAACGCAGTGCTCTGAGTTCATTAATAATATTAGTATCCTATAAGACAAAAAAGTGTTGTGTTCTAAATTAAGCCACAAATAAGGGACATTAACACGCAGTCTGTGACTTTTGAGAATATCTTGGATTGGAGGAGATATATCCTAATGGAAACCAGACAGAACAGTGGATTATTTTGAGAACGAATTATATATTTAGAAAATATTGCCATAAGAAAACAACCTCCCTCATGTAATAATGCTGTTGTTCTTTTTCTCTGTAGTATGATGTTGAATGATTTAAAATGCTTCAGGAAAATAAAGCAAATAGATGAAAGTGAGTCCAAGGGACCATAGAACAGAGAAAATGGGAGATAAAGGAGAAGTGGTAAAAAGGTGAAATGTTGTAGAAAATGTTAGGGATAGGGCCCGGCAGGATGGCTCAGTGGTCTAAAGCGCCTGCTTAGGAAAGCGTAGGTGGCTGCAGGGACCGCGGTTTGATCCCCACATCACATGCTGCAGAAGCCCTGCCCTAAGGGCAGGCTGAGCAGGCTATAAAAATAAATAAATAAATAAATAAATAAATAAATAAAAGTTTTGAAACAGGAAAAAATAAAATAAAAGATTCTTTAAAAAAAAAAGAAAGAAAATGTTAGGGATTACTGATTTTAAACAAATGACATACACAAGTTCTTCCTTACTGTTTTCTTTTGTTTATGATAGACAGTCTTCATTACATGGCAGAATGTATAGATGTGTGGATCATCTCTACCTATCAACTCACAATAATATATTTGTTGCTATTCATAGTCCTTCCAACTTTGCAAACCTCAAAAGGACAGATGCATACTCCTATACTAAACTATGTGCTCGCTTCTTTTTCCATCAGGGATATTTATATATACCCATAATTTCTGTGAACAGGAATTGCAATTTGTCTAACACTGATCATTGCAGTGTCATATGCATTTATGATGCTATTTAGATAAATAAAATAATGCTCCCTTTGTTCTGCATTTTATTGCACTCAACTGGAATAAGCCTTTAGAATTGATGCGTCAAATAAGTATTGGATTCACATTTATTTATTATCTTTGTCATACATTCATAATAAAATAATATATTTTATTTCATATTTCATGACACTTTTATAATTTGAAAAATTGCTTCAATTAGTCTATGAAATATTCACAACCTCTGCGCCACTCAGAGGGGAAAAATCCTTGATTTTAGAGGTATTCCTCATTCTTAACATTTTCATATTAGAAAGTTGATAGGATTAATTTCAGTAGTCTCTTTTTTTTCTGTAGAAGATCAACATTTCATAATTTTTGCCCATCTTCTTTGAAAGCTGAGCTTCAGAGAATTTTTTTTAGGATTCAATGAAGCAAGTAGCAGAGGGAATTAGCCTTCTGGGCCAAGTCGCTCAGTATGCACAATTCTTCAGCCTTTCACTGTCTGGAAGCATGCTTTCTTACTTAAAAGATGCAGTGCATTTCCCCATCCTTGAATGCTTGTGGCATTGAGCGTTGCTTGGGCTGATCAATTATGGCAGAAAAGACCCTGCATGCAAGGTGAGGTCTCAGCTTCAGGAGGCCGAGCATGCTTCACTGAGCATGCATCTGTCCAAGAATGTGGAAAGAAATGGTCCAGGCACACTCCACCAAGTGACACCAGTGTGCTCAAACACTCCCATCCCGAGGCAGGTACCGTAGTTTTATTCAATGTTATTTTGTGTTGCTTTTCATTTTACACTGTTTTAATTGGTCTAAATAGAAATTCTGCTCTACATAATTTTTAGATTCTACATTAAACCATTCTACTTTGAAGCTGGGCATAATGATGCACACCTGTAATCCCAGCACTTGGGTGGCTGAGGCAGGAGGATGGATGTAATATGAAGACCAGCATGGGCTACAAAAGTGAGGTTGAGGCTAGGCTGAACTGCATAGCAAGACCCTTTCTCAATCAATCAATAAATACTGTTCTACTCTGATATGCTTCCAACTTATTATGTGAAATAATTACTTATTATACATTTATTACATTATTAAATCATATATCTACATATGTAAAGAGGAGGCTGAATCTATATGCCTATGTTTAACCAATTTAAGCAAATACACTCTGCAATAATTCATGTTAGCCAAATGAGACTATCATGTTTTACAAAGTGTCTTTAGGTTTGGTGGGAATGCTCACAACATGTAAAGGAATATTTTCTGTCACTATAATAATATAATGAAGATGAGGAAATACATTTTCTTGGTTGCCCAATACCGTGATATTACTTTCTGGCTTGTTTTCTGATTCCTTTTTAAAAACGTTCCAGTTATTTTTAATCAGATGGTTTAGAAGACATGCTGAACTAGAAATAAAAATTAGCAAAAATGTCTATGCCCGGTATAACTCTCTTCTGTCCTCACTGCACATGCGACCCCCAAATGCCAAGAATCTTCATAAACGGATGCTGACCATTTCACGAAAAAGAGCTCAAGGAAGCCTAGCACCTCCAAAAAACAAGTGACTGAAATTTACTGTAAAATACTTGTAAGGAAGTGACTAAAAATAAGTTTAAACCTTTTTTGTGTTTGGTAATTGTAAAAGAAAAGTTCAGAAAACTGTTCCTAATCTTGTTTGCTAAACGTCAAAGAAAGGTCAAAGTTGAAGTCCTAGAACTCACATTCCTCAAAATAGGTTTTACATTTACTTCTGGGGTCTGATGCCTACCAGCAAACCTTGTCTTGTGCAAATTAAGGAGAAACCAGTCTCATTTTTTCTTAGCCCCTTCTGCTCCTTGAGGCTATCATTTTTAGAATACTTGAAACTGCTATTGATAAATGATATCTAGATTAATGGGAAGCAGCTCATGGAGCTTATTTATTAATGGTTTTTTTTGCAAACTAATATTTTTATTGGAGGAATTTCGACGTGACATTTTGTGTTTTGACTGGCATTTTCTCACCGCCAGCTGTCAGGAAAAGGGCGGCACCACATACCGTAAGCAGCATATGCCTTTTTGAATATGGAGCAAAGTTTTCATACACACACACAAAAAAAAATCAAATGATCCATAACATATTACGCTGTCATTTGAAAGCAGCATCAAAAATGAAACACTTTCACGACAGTAATATATTTAGTTCCCCTGGGCTCCATCTAACATTTTGTGACGACTTTCAAAAATATAATGCAGTGAACATTTATTCTTTTAATTTACACAATTAGAATTTTCTAAATAAAGCAGTTTCATAAGTATGCATTATACAAATCCATTTAAAAACTTTCGTAATTTTCACTTATTTCACTACTATTTACCTGGCTTTCTACCTCTCTAGCATATTTTTTCTAATACTTGTATGTCATTAATTGCTAATCTTCACAGAAAATAATGTCTTTTACATTTTTTGTTTTGACAGGGCCAGGGTTCGAATTCATGACCTTGAAATTGCCAGAAAGGCACTTGTGCCTGGGAGCTATCTCCCCAGCCCTGGAAAATAAAATGTTAAAACTTACATTTCATGCTAAAGTTTGTAGCTCACGCTAAAATATGCACAATCAAAATATTGTTTATAATGTACCACTAAAATTTATTAATTTTGCTTAAAATTTAAGTTATATTGATCAGATAATTCATCAGTGATTAAAATGATATCAATAAGTTTTAAAATAATTTGAAATTATCAAAAAATCATTTTCTTATTTGATTCTAGTTGACTCACTAACTTTGATAGTATACTCAAATCTGACTTAGTTTTAATTTCTTCTTTCTCTGTTTAACTTTACTCAATCCCTAGAAAACCAAAATTACCTTTTATTTTTAAGCCTATATTTGTGTTTATCAGACAAAATTGCAGCAGAGCATGATTGCTGACACCCTTTATTTCTGGATTTTGATGACAAGGAAACATACTTAAGTTGTATAAAAATATCATTATGCATTTTAATTTCTTTAAAGTAAAACAGGATTTTCCTAAGCAATTGAGATCTTGCCATTTCTCTAAGCCTGAAGCACCTACCTTAGTCTAGAATGCAAAATTGCAGCATTGTTCTGAGGGGTTACATGAATAAACATACAAATGTATTAGACAGTGTTTCATTTAATGGTAACTTTTTAAAAAATCTCGTTTATCATTGTGTGAAAATGGTGAACATGAAAGCATGGTACAGCTAATTTCTATTTCATCGGGATAGTAGCCAGGTTTCTGTTTCAAAATTTGGTCTGGATGTACCAGTCCCTGTTTCTGGAAGAGATTAGTTTTGATTGGATTGGTAGGCTAAATACAGATGCCTACCCACATCCCCAGCATGGACAATCTGATTAGGGTCCAAGTAAAGCCAAAATGTGAAAAAGGGGCTAATCCTGTCCCTCTCTATGAGCTGAAACTTTTATGTGCTCCTTTATGGTACCTAAAGAACTCCAGATTCTCCAATCTTAGACTTGAACCAAGGAACGGTATTCTCTCTCAAGGTCTAGAGTTCGTTATACCACTGGCTTTCCTGGGTGTTGAATATGCAAACCACAGATTATGGGACTTCTTGTCTAACAGTTGATGAGTCATAATAATCTCCTTTGCTGTATCCACAGATTTTTTTTTTTCCCCCTGCTCTGAGCAACACCATAAATATGCATCAATTTAGAGATGACATTGTTATCTTAGAATAATGTCACTTTTAAAGGCCTATGGTCTATTAAACATTACTTAAACATACAGAATCATCTAACACACAATAACAGACTTATGAAAAGGAAGGTTCTTTTTTAAAAAAATAAGCATCAGCACAACTTAATTTGTTTTAGGCCAGAGATATAGCTCAGTGGCAAATGTGGCTGCCTGGCGAGGAAGGTTCTTTTGTTCATACATTAAATTGGTCTTGATAAGCAATGAAGATCTAATTCTCAAGCATTACTATTAGATAATGCAAAAATGTAAGAATTCAGCAGTTGCCAAGCAATTTGAGGGGAAGATTTTGACTGTCACATCAAAAATGGATAAAAGGTATATTTTGTTTTCAACCTCAAGAACAAAAGATTTTTCTGTTTGGAGGATTCTTTTTCATAACATAGGAAGATAGATAAATAAGGAATGGCAAATGAATAGGCATCAGTTCAGAGATTGACAAGGTTTGTGGTTCTCAATCCCTTTAAAAGAGTCACACAGAAAGTGAGCTTTAGGAAGTGCCAAAGAAATTCACCTTAAATGCTACATGACAAGGCGATTAGGGGCTTTGAGAATGCTTTGTGCAGTGTTGTCAGTGGGGAGATTTTTCAGAGGAAATAAATTAAACTTAGAATGTCTTAAACTGCAAATATCATTGAGCCAGCATTTGGCTATAAATCAAACTCATTTATATTTCATGAGAAGAATTTTGTTTCCCTTGAAGCAAGGGCGATTTATGCCAAAATATTTCATTCAAAGTGCACTGATATCACCCATTTTGCATCATATGTAACTAAGACTATATCATGAAACCAAGGAACAAGAGACTAATAATCAGAGTTTGGATAAGATTACATGGTGTATTTCAAAGAAATATATAAATAATGTATATGGCAAAAGCATTTTTAAGATAAATAATTTATAGCACAATTTAAATTCAGTATGTACATGATCAGTTGTTTCTTGTCCTGAAGTTCTATCTTTTTCCACACCATGGAAGCATTCTTAAATAAATTTTAAATTCAAATCCATATTTAGTAATAATGAAAGCATAGCTTGAATGTATAGAATAGTGAATCATATAAACTTACATGGAAAATTATAAGGTGCTAAGAGCTTTTTAAATGGGATAATAACTTAAGACATACTGCCTAAGTACGTACAGTATACGTTACTGAACATAAATATCTTTTCTAGCCTATGAAATGTCCTTGCATTTCTCCTGTAAGGGAGACCACTCAATATATCTGAAGAGTAAAATAAAAAGCAAGAGAACTAGTAAAGTAGACCCTTTGCAAATGGGAAGAGGAGCAAGGGATGGGGGTGGGGAGAGAAAAGGGAGAGGAGAGGAGAGGAGAGGGTAGAAAACATGAGATGTGCTGTGTACCAACTCCACATTAGAGCAGTCATCGTCATTTAATACAAACATATAAAAAAATAGAAAAACAAAGTACTTGTGGCCTTAATCTAATAGGACCACTTCAGTGGATGAGGAAACACCAAGTAGATTAACAGGTGTTTGAGTGCCATGATGTGCTTGAGCCCATAGGGAAGGCTGGGTGCTGGGTCCTGTGTATTGGTCCTTGCTACTGCCACTCTGGCACTCATTCTTGTTCTGTTCTCTGGCTGTGATGAGCTAAACAGTTTTGCTCACCGACTCTTCTTCCTGCCTTAGAGTCAGCCACAACACATGGCTCCCAAACTGTGAGCTAAATTAAAACATTCTCCCTTTAAATTTAAACATACCTCAGCAACTGGAAAGCTTCTGTAGTACTTTGTATAAATGGAGGGAATAGTGGCATTAAATTTTGAGCTGTCACCTGTCATCTTCGTTGATAAAGAAAGACATTGTTTCTTTCAAGTTATGAACTGAGAACTGAGTCTGGATATGGGTCAGAGAGCTTGCTTTCTCTCTATATTGAAAGGAAGAGACCACTCTCAGCTGAACATCCATTTAAGAAAGCACGGCTTAGGTAATCTGAGTAAACTATGGAAATTGCAGTGAAACAATCAGGCCAATCTTCCTTAGACTGCACAATTTAAGTGAGAAAGAGAAAAATTAAATGTCTATTTTTTTCTCAAAGTTTCCCCACAGTAACAGCTTTAAAACAGTATAAATGTAGAAAGAAATAAAGATAAAGCTGATGGTGGAAATACTTTTCAAGGCAGTGCTATAACTAAGTCAGTAGCAATAAATATGAGATGCATGAAAAATGACTTGTAAAACATTTGGGTAATGCCATTTTTTTTTCTTAGAATAAACAAACACTTGAGTCTATGAAAAGGAATTCATCCAAAACACTAAAAACATAGAAAATATTGTTAACCACACATGTCATTTATAACATTTCCTGAATTTTGAATATGTTGTGAAAGTATAAATTCAGAACAAACTGAAAGTTCTTCATTGAGTTTACTTTGTGATTTTAACATCAGACAAAATTTCAGTCCTTGAAATATAATACTAGACCATGGCTTTACCAAAACAATTGGGTGTATAGACAAATAACGTCTGAAAGAAATGGAAAAATGGATAACAAAATGTGGATTGGTATGTGAAAGCTATTTTCATTCTATGGCATGACAGGAAGACAGAATAATAGAAAAAATAACTCACCATTTAACACTGTAATATTTTATGTTAATTTTTTGTAAGGTTTTAAAGATGCAAATTTTAAATTACAATACCTTTATCTTTGCCAGTTGACCTATTTGGGAAATTGGATTAATTCTCATACTCATTTCATGGAAGATCAAGTGACTGTCTTTTTCATATGATGAGACCTTTAGTATTGATTTATTTAACAACAAATGTGAGGAAGGGTCAGACTATCTATAATTATGGGCATGTGACATAGTATCCAAAACAGTAAGGATTTGATCATAAAATTCCAGATTGAGGCCAGATATCCTCTCCAAACGAACAATATGGGGGAGCTTCTTACAACCTCCCAGGCCAACAACCTTCGTTAGCAGCCCCCTCGCTCTTGCTCCTGCTTTCTTTACTACAATGCCATTTTACTTGGATTTCGGGTCTCTGCAAGTACAAGTGAAGTAAGTAGATTTTCTTCTATACAGCATGTTTTAAATTAGTTTCTTCTCGTTCTCCATTTGATAGTCTGCTTATTTATATATCTAGAAATTTCAATCAGTTTTGAATGATAATAGATTATGTCCAAAGTATCGTTATAACAGTAGTATTAACATTTGTATAACTTTATTTGGATCTCAATACATAAATTATTGAAATATTAATATTCCTTTCATTTTAATTAAAGTTATGCACAATTAAATTCTGAATTCCTTAGATTCCATTGTGTCTTAAAAGTTGATGGTTATTTATCTTCTATAATCATGGATTATGTATACTTATGTCTATGTAGATGTCATGAGTGGGTTGTTTGAAGCTGTAACTTCGCTCACACTTCAATCATTTCTTACTCTCCAGTTAAGTCTTGTCTTGCTTAGTTTTCTCTCATTTCTAGAACAGAATACCCAACACTCAAAATTAAGGAAGGAAAGGTTAATTTTGCTCAAATTTAATGGAGGATTCAGTTCATACTCACCTAGCTCCAAGGCAGACAGGCTCATGGTGGAGGGCAGCAGTTCATGGTAGCAGAAAACAGCAAAGATCAAGAGCAAAAGCAAGGAATTGTGCAAACAACAGCTGCAGACAGCAAATCTGTCTCCCAAATGTTGCATTCAGGCTATGAGACCCAAGCCAGGTGTAGCACTCACACATATAACCTCAGTAACATTTATACTCCAGCACTGGATCATGAATTCATCAAAAGCTCTAGAAGTCTGCCCAATATTGCAGAACATTTAGACACAAACCCTAACAGTTCCTGTAATGTGAATATACCTTACTTTAAGGCCTCTGTTTGTCCTCTCCAAAATAGGGACACTGTTTGTCCTCTACAAAACAGGGATACTGACCTCTATATAATTTTCACATGACCGTAAAATTTGTGTGGTGGTATACTGGTTTACAAACTTAGTTATTCTATGATTTTGGAAAATATGGCTATATTTGTATTTGTTTATGTGGGAAAGATGTTCATGTTTGTCACGCAGTACAGTTTTCAAATAAAAATAGTATCTCAAATGCTTCTGTTTGCAAACCAAATTGTTTATTTTAGAAGTGTAGATGAAGGGTGATATCACTATTTTAGTCAAGTACCTAATTTCTCAATTTTTTTACCTTTCAGAAAATATTTATTGTAAATATTTAAGAAAACAATATTAAAAAAAAGAAAATATATTGCATTCAGTAAAGATTTTCATATCTACACAAACAACTTAAAATCTATAGTATAAATTTCTTTATCTTCACTTTCATAAACATGCCTTCAATATATATATATATATATATATATATATATATATATATAATTTTTTTTGTCTTTTTTGAGACAGGGTCTCGCTATGCAGTTAAGGCTGGCCTTGAGCTCACTTTTGTGGCACAGGCTAGTCTCGAACTCGCACCGATCCTCCTGCCTCAGCCTTGAAAGTGCTGGAATTACAGGCGTGTGCCACCATGGACGGCTACTTCAATATTTCTTACTAATTAATCACAGCTTCAGTCATTATCCACGCTCTTGGTACCTGATCTCATCATCCAGTAATTCACCTAACTGAAAATATATTTAACACCATACAATTCTAAGAGTTTTTCCCTATATGACCAGTGTTAGATTGCCAAATGGTGGTCAACTTGTGACCAGGGAAGCTGCTGGTTCCACTGGAGGAGCTTGCTGTTCAGGCTTTCCTCATTGCAGGCCAGCTGTGTTCTTCACTGCAGGACCGGGGACCTCTCACCACCACTGAGGATGGTGGTAGTACCTTGTGGGTGGTGAGCACAGGGTTTACTTTCAGCTCTCCTTTCTGGTTTCCATTTAGATCCCTCCACTTTTTACCCCAACCTTCAGCCCTAGGGCACAAGCTTTCTAGCTTTCACCACTGACCTTTGGGCTTTCCCAGCACAAATCCATGGTACAGAACTCCATGAGACAATGTCTTAGGCTCTTGGCCCTCAGCTGGACTCACGCAGGACACTAGTGAGGGATCCAAGCCCTAAGCTGTATTGTTTGGCTGTTAGTGCGTGGACAAATTTCCTGGATTCTTTCTGTATATAACCCGTCAGAGCATTACTATAAAATAAACTTATAGTTCAGTATCCTGTTTTGTGTTGCTTCCATTTGCAAAACTCCAAACTACAATGATTCATTACTTATTAACAGATGTAGCTAGACTAGCTGGGTAGAATGTGGCTTCTTCTGTGTAAGAATCATTATATTTATCTTCGGATTTCTAAGAGGTCGAAAGAGTGGGAAATTCAGTACATACTCAGGAAATAAAAGACTGGAGAATAAATCTTTCCCTGAATATTGCCAGGACTTGGACATATTCTAAAATCCAGACAGCAAATTAGTTTTATTTTTTATTGTTAATATTCATCCTAGAGCCAGGCATGGTGGTGCATACCTGTAATCCCAGCACTCAGGAGGCTGAGGCAGGAGGATCGGAGTGAGTTCGAGACCAGCCTGCGCTACAAAAATGAGTTCAGGGCCATCCTGAACTGCATAGCAAGACTTTGTCTCAAAAAGAAAAAAAAAAAAAAATCAACCTAAATACAAATGTATTAATTACATAGGGACATCCAGCAATTCTTCAGAGTTAAAACATAGGCCGAAGTAAAATTCCACTATTTTCATTTTCAAAGATACTTAAAGTTTGTTTTTCTACTTATTTGTTTATTCTGTTACATTAACAAGTCCCCAAGTTATTCATTTAATACTGTTACTTCCACTTTGATGTCATTGTGAACATGCCCCCTAAAACAATATTTATATGTTAATTAATTTCAACAATCAATTTTCATTTGCTATTATTTGCCTATTGTTTCATAAGAATACCTTGCATCAAATGTGTTAGGAATAAGGCATATGTCCCTTATTATTTTAAAATATTTATATAGCATTCAAGAAAAAGTTGAAGCAATTATCCAAAAAAGATAGAGCATTTTTGTGAAATTTCACACAGTGATAGAAAACATGTCAGTTGTATCTTCAAAATAATAAAAAGGTATTAAAATTTTGAAATTTTAATGTATCAGAAAATGAAAACATAGATTTAAAATTAAATGTATATATAAAATACCTATGTCATAGTACTGGTTTCTCAGGGAAAATCCTGAAGGGATTTGACTGAACTTGGCAGATAGAAAAGTTACATTTTTTGTTATATAGGTCTTACTTTAACTTGGTTTTAGCCATCAGCAGGAAAATATAAAAATAAGGTATAAAAAGTAAAGCAACGTTAATATGCTGAGTTGTTGGACTCCATTTTTTTTTCTTTTATGTGGTACAGTGGTAGAACTCATGACCTTGATCTTGCCAGGCAGGCACTTTAGCAACTGAACTAACTCCCTGTCCTAATTATGCTGAGTTGTAAAAGGTTCAAGTCAAAAACTTCTGAAATTGCCAGTTCTGCTGATAACCCACTGCTATTATGGACTATTTCATGTTGCTTTGCTGAATTTACACAACTACAATATTTGAATGGCAATGAAAAACCCATCTCTGAAAAACAAAACACAAAGGGGGATATAAATGAAGGACCATTTTGTAGTTAAAAGGACCATTTTGTTTAAATATATATATATATATATATATATATATATATATATATATATATCTGCACATACAAAGTAGGATATACATACAACTACTTTCTTTTAGTTCAATGAGAACAAAGATTTGTGCTAATCATGTTTAGATAAGATATCATGTCTGCATCTTGTCTTCTGAATAACAACTACAAGAACAATATGCAATGTATTAATTACTGTAACTGTCCTACCAGTTTTGAAATTGTCTCATTGTTATTTCTTTCTCATTAAAATTAATAAAAAACAAACTATATGTGAAAAATAAAAAAATTAACATGATATTGTCTTAGTTACTTTTTACTCGTTGCTGGGACAAATACCAGACACTCAAGATGAAGGAAGGAAAGGTTTATTTAGCTCACAGTTTGTGGAGGTTTCAGTCCATATTCGGCTGGCCCAAGGCTGAGTGGAGCAGGGCGGAAAGCATCCAGTTCATGGCGGTGGAATAGCAACAAAATGGTGGCAGAAATAGCCAACCAAACAGGGCAGCAGAGAGCAACAGCAACAGCCCGAGTCTGTCTCTCTGTCTCTTTATATTACATCCAGGCTCTCCGCCTTAGCCTCCGCCTTAGGCTACATCCATAATCCCATCAGTACTATAATCCTAGGGATCATGGATCAAGTCTCAAACTCTAGAAGTCCCCGCCCAATGACTCCATGAGGTTTTGGGGGGACAACTAGACATAAACCATAACAGTATATTATTTAGTTCTCTTCATATAGTTGATGACTAGTATTTTTGTTATGATAAAGGTTAAAATATTTTTTCTATAAGATTTGAAATCTTTATATTTACTCTCAAATAATATATTTTCTATGATATCCAATTTTTTTTTTAATTTTGTGTATTTTTGGTCTTTTTTAATAACAAGATTAGCAGAATTTCACTATTTTATTACATAAAGTCCAGGAAGGGCCATTGAATCTCATCCAAGAAAACGTATTTTTATGCTAATTTCCCAGCACTTAACACAATATCGATATCAAGCAAAGGGAAAGTAGAACAGATATGAGGAGATACACCTTTTTGGAGAGAGAATGTAGCTGCTGCTTCTCCTCTACACTTGTTCCATTTCTATGTATCTCAGTTGCCTTACGTGTAAAACAAGATTTTAGAAGTAAAAATACAATATTAAAAGAAAAAAAAATTAGAGCCAGTGATATAGCTCAGTGGACTAAGCTCTTGCTTAGATAAGCACAGGGGCCAGAGTTAGATCCCTGGCACCGCATGCCCTGCTGGCACCACCCTCCGGCATACTAAGTTGGAGTCTGTGTGTGTTGGAGCATGCTGGTATTTGCAGCACTAAGCGGGAAGAAATCAGGAGGAGCACTACGAGTCGGAGGAAATTTTATTCTCATCTTTGTTACCTTATAGTGTCGCTTATACTTTGTTGGTTTGCTTTGTGTAAGTATTCTAAGTTTGGAAATATGACATTACTTCAAGATGCTGTGTGTGTGTGTGTGTGTGTGTGTGTGTGTGTGTGTGTGTGTGTTTAGTCCCCTCATGGGGTCAGTTGTCAATCTTTTTATAGTAAATGGGTACTCACGGTAAAGTTTTCTAATGAGTGGAGAACTCAAACATTTGAATATTAGGTCGAACAAGAAAAATATAACTGCCAACATCTGCACTTGAAGTTATGTAATATACTTACTTTCTATTATAAAACATCCACATCTATATCATTTGTTCATTGTAATAAATCTATGGCAGAAAACATGTTCTGAATATTGAAGCTAACTAGATATCTCAGAGTTGTTTTTCCATTACGTCTTTTGTCATAGTTCATAAAGTACATACATGTAAGATATGATACATAATAGAATCTTTCACAGACAGGTTTTAAATACATAGGAAACAAAAAATAAAGACATAGTCCATGTGAGCTATGGCTTCCACTAGTGACTAGACCACTGATTAATATATCTGAATGTGTAAAGAGGAGAATCAATTTCAAAGTTAGTAGGGTTTTCTTAGTGAATCCTGTCTTTTGGCTCAACAGCTTTAGCAGGTGTCACTAATATACAGAGACAGGTGGAGCCTCGGTAGCAGGGCTGTCAGAAAAGATAGACTTCCCTGCACGCTTGCGATTTCACAGATGTTGCCAGAAGAATTCTGTAAGATGCCTTTCTTAAACTCAGTTTTACCTGACACCTCAGGCACTGCAAATGCAGCCAAAGATTCTGCCGAAGCCTGAGGATGCAGCCAGCCATGGAAGGATAGGGGCACAGACACAAGCCTGCAATGCAAATCCTGAGGGGTACATCCGTGTTTCTCAGGAGTCTCAGATAGGTGCAATGAAATGAATGCCTCCATGGACTAAGTGCCTAACAGTAACAAATGCATTTTTCTTTTGAACAGTACCTTTATTTTTCTCTCTTCCATTCCTCTTTGCATCTATACTTGCTGTTACTCCATTTGAATTTATAGAGCATAGTAACAGTATTACTATTCTACAAAATAACAACATGACTTCAGACTCCACATCTTTGACTTTCAGACTCCAGATCTCTGCTGGCATAAAGGTGAGATGTAATTAAACACTGTTGTTAATTTTTAAAATCCACTGCAGAAGTAAAAGCCCTGATTACTCTATGTCTTTCTGGTTAGGTGAAGGGGACCAACCTTAGCATACTAATCAGAGAAAAAGTATGTATTTGAAAAAGATATCAGAGAATGAATTAAAGAAGTGCCATAGCTACTAATTTCTTTTAGTCCATTGAAAAGATAGGTTTGTGCTTATATTGGTTCATTAATTTTCATGCCTGCATTTTGTAATCTGAACAACTACACTGAACACAGCAATATGCAATATATTAGACACTGATAATTTCTTATTATCCTGTTTTGAAACTCTGTATAATTGCTTTTATTACTTTTCTTATCATTCTCTTTTTAAAATGCAAAAGTAGGCGGGGGAGAGATCAACGGTGTAAGTACCAGCCTGGAAAGTGTGAGGACAAGAGTTTGATCCCCGATACTGCAAGCCATTTGGGCCCCAGAACCCGGGGCATGCCTGCGAGCCATGAAACCAGGAATGGTGGCACATGTCTGTAAGCTCAGCACTGGGGAAGCTGAGGAGGAGGAACACTAGGAGACTGAGCTACGTAATAAGACCTTTGGTCAATAAGTAAATAAGTAAATAAGTAAAGATTGTAGAGGAGTAGCTGAACATATTATTTCTATTATCCTGTGGCAAACAGTGTGCATATAACACTGCCATGATGTAACCACTGTAAAAGTGTATTTGCTTTTCTCTCTCAAAAATATTTCAATAAAATAATGCATTTTTTTAAAAAAAGTAGAAATAAGCAGAGAGGCAGAATACTAAAGTTAAAACTAACCATCTTAAAATAATGAACAAATTAATGAAACGAGTAAAATCTGGTGTTAGTTGTGGCCTCTAGTTCTTCATTGTTTGCTTGTTGTCAATCTTATTCTCAAGGAAGTTAAGTAATTTCATGCGTTTTAATTCTGTAATATCTCTGAAGTTAGTGACAGGCTCATACTCCCACACATGCATTTTATATTTTAAATGAAGTTATAGACTAAAAAGAGTTTAAGTAAAATGTTCAAGGAAATGTAATAATCAAATACCGAAAATTCTAACTCATATTTATTGATTCCAAAGCATTTTTCCAGAACATTACCACTTGGATTGTGTAAAATTACTTTTGTCTTCAGAGTGTTCATTTTCATGAGTTGATTTATAATGGTTATACATTAGGAAGAAAAAAAAACTGTAAGTAATAAGGCCTTAGATACTAACAAACAAAAACATTACGCTATATCTACTATACTCATTTAGAAATTTCATCTATTTACAATAGTGTCAATTTAAAAATGGATTTTTTGCATGGTTTTGTTGTTCGTTTGCTTTTTTGTTTGTTTTTTGGTGTTAGCAGTGATTAAATTCAGGATCTTGCACTTACCAGGCAAGTAATTATTCCACCGAACCATCTTCCTGGGTCAAAAATGAAAAAAACTTTCTATTTTATTACAAAACTAAAACTGAAAAGTGCAAAAGAAGGTAATTTTGGTTGTATCATGCACTTGTGAAAATGTTGATAGCTCAAATCTAAGCGAAAGTGTATTTTGTTTAGTTGTTTAATAAAGCTTGGAGAATAAACAAAGTAAAGCAAATATCAGCTATGCAATGACTGTGTTTGGGATACTTATAGACAAATTCTCTCTGTGATGACAATGAATTAATTTAGGTTGATGTGACCTGTTTTTAGCTCCTAAGAAATCTGACCCAAGTTGGAAAGTGGAGGCCTCAAAAAATGCTTGACAGGCATTTTGATGTCTTTCCTGAAAAACTTAGGTGCAACTTAGAGGGGTGGTGGTTGCATAAACCTGATATTTACATAAAAGCCTTTAGACTTAACATTGATCCATATTAATTTTTAAATGTAAAGATGGATTATGTGAAATTTACATTTATTCTAATATTTGCATATAATAATTATTTCTACTAGGGAAAATAATATGACTCTTTTTATCAAAACCTGGTATTAAAATTATGAAATTCTATTATAATTTCTAGCATGAAATTTCTGTGGGAGGATTTTCACTCTTCCTTTACTCTAAAAGCAGGTAGGAACACAGTCTATCAAAACTAAAATGTAGGCTGTTAGAATTCATTTGAAGAAATGTAAAAAGACTCAATTTTTGCTACCATGGCAGTGGAGTGAAATTGGAGGTTGTTCACTGTGAGAATAGCAAGGTTTCAAGGTGAGATTTAAAAAAAAAATTCCTCTTCAAATACACTTCGTGCTTTTGATCCTTCCTGAAGAATAGAGAAAGAAGAAGAAAGTAATGTGTTATCCTGAATATTGCAAGAGTTCCAAAAATAACTGCAATTGTACTGTATTACGTCTATTGCATTAAAAGATATAAACATCATACCACTGATAGCTTGGAAGCATTTGAATGGTAGTCAAGTGTAAAATGCAGTGACTCCTTTTTCTACAGAATTTCTTGAAAGATGTGAGCAATAGAGCACTCAATGCATAGGTTGTAACCAATTTTTTGAATTTATCTAACAAGTGAAATGGTTCTAAAGCGAGACACATTCCCATAGCTGTTCTCAGATCTTATATTGCTTTCTAGATAGTCAAATAATAGCTAGGTTTTCTTTTTCTTTTTTTCTTTTTTTTTACTCTTGCTATTGCATTTTCTGCAGTTGTTGCAACTTAGCTTATTTAGTCTATTGTTGATGTTGAATGCGAAAATGTGTAATCAGGCTACATACTGCTAGAATTTACTTTCAATCTGTGAACACTGGAGACAAATTTATTTTTCTTTTGGCAAATCTTTGCTGTAATCTCTCCATTTCTAACCTGCAATTCAGGCATAATATTTCAAAGGATAAACCGGGTTCATTCTAAGCTTGAGAAACAAGCACATTACAAGCATCCAAGTTGCCATCCAACTGAATAGGCCATTTTAATAAAAATAATCCATTTCAAAAGAGAACAGTTTCCGTTCTTGTTATAAGGCATCATGAACATTCAAGGAAAATTAGACTGTGTGCTATCATAGGAATTACCATTCTACAGGAATCAGGTTTTTTATGTTTAAAAAGAATCCTTTTTTTCCTCACAAAAAAGAGAAAATTGTAATGCCTTTAGAAATTTTGACAAACAGTTTTTAAAATACTGAATGACAGTCTGCTGATGATGCCTTGCAATAAAGATTAAAATGAAAATGCACTGGAGGAAAGGGGGCAGGGGTACGGGGTTATTTATGTCCAGGCAGAAAGATCCACTTCTGAGATAAATTCAATACTGCAAGTGCACTTCAGGGACACCAGTATCTTCCAAACCAAACTCTCATTGATGACAAAGCTAGAACTGAGCTAGAGGCAAGACAGCAGTATTTCACCTTGCCAGCAAATCTCTCTCTGAATCTGAGTTGCTGTGACACCATGTGCTTACAGGATAGAAAGCAAGTACGTGAGGCTGCGTCAGCATTTGGTGGAAAGAGAAAAATCCAGTCACAATGTTTATCTGTGTGGAATTTCTATCAGATATCAGTTAGCATGGAGATAAAGCAAATTATTTAAAAGCATTACTTTTACTATAACTCTCAAAACATGAGATTGAAGGATGGATTTTATTGGCCTGTACTCCAACGACTACTTTGTGACAAGGTTTGGCCAGTGGTATGAAACCAAGCTTTAATTTTGCCTTTTTTAGAGGTTTCTGCCCAGAAGCTCCTTACTGTCCTCAAGCTTCTCTGCTGCTGCTGCCTCTGCTGGTGTGTAGAGATTTACCAGAAATTCTTTCCTATTCTGAGTTGGGTAGCTTCCATAAGGAGGCACCATACTGATCATTGGCCAATATTCAAGAAACAGTGCACCATTTATTGACCTCTGAGAAAATAATTTTGAGATACAGAGTGGGTCTCCAGTCTTTCTGTAAGAAGAAGCACTACAGCAATGGCCAACTCAATATGCATTTAGATTTTTAATTTCTCTTTCTTTCCTTATCACTATACAAAATGGTTTCCCAATAAATGATTTCTCTAGTAGGCTATCATGACCCCTGGTCTATCAGCCTGTACTCTCTGCTTCTAGAAGGAACCTTACAATATCATTTTACTGTTTCTTCTTTTTTCTCTCTGAAAAAATAAAAAGGAAAACAAAATGATTACCTTGTTCTTGGCTTCCCTGAATGTTGTTAGAATAGCAGGCCTTATTATGACCTGAATATGGTTTGTGTCCTTTCAACTTCTTAAATTTGTGTAATCCCATTACGAGGTCACTTGATATAAATATAGTATTGCATATTGAGTCCCTTCAGAAAGCCTTATAATTATGTCTGTTAGAGTTGAGAGTCCATGACTGGGTCCCAATGGTTTCATGGGGGAGACAGTGAAAGCTTAGAGAATGCAGGCACAGCTCCCTATTTCTCACCATGTGATGCCCTGAACCACCTTGCAAAGATCTAGCAAGAAAATTTCTGTCAGCTGATCTGTTAAGGCTTAGGGTGTAACCATAAGCAAAAAGAAAATATGCCATTTCTTTTTATCTCACTCATTAGATGGTGTCATCTCATTAAAAACACAGAAAGGATTATAGTATGACTCTTCCCTTATTTATCTATCAAAATACCTACGATTCACTTTTTATACCTTTCCCTAGATGTTTTTGCCTACATTGCACAAATTTGTTTGACTCTCTGTAAGTTTACAACATAATTTTACCTACTCAGTTTATAAAACATTGTTTAAGTACTTATTCTCAAGTGTTTTACAGGAAAATGAAGGAAATCCCTATGTTGTCTTTTCATAGTTTTATGTCTAATATATTAAATTGACTACAAATATTTGAAAATAAAAAGGGGCCCGGCGGGATGGCTCAGTGGTCTAAAGCGCCTGCTTGGGAAAGCTTGGGCGGCTTCAGGGACCACGGTTCAATCCCCGGCACCACATGCTGTGCCAGCCCTGCCCTCAGGGCAGGCTGAGCCAGCCATAAAAATAAAAATAAAAATAAAAATAAAAATAAGAAAATAAAAAAATGAATTATAAGAATATTTAACTTTTTCTTCAATTTTCAACTATTAGTTTGCAGTCTGGGGTTTTACAAGAGGAATGACACAACATATGACACCCATTTTATAAGATTACTTATAAGAGTCACCAAAGAATCATATATCCATCCATACACAAAACACCAAAGAATCCAGCTTAGGGCCTGAACCTCATAATCTCCCGCATGAGTCCCACTGAAGGCTTAGAGCTCATAACAGTGCCTCCAAAGAGTTCAACGAGAGGTATAGAGCTCACAATAATGTCTCATGCAGGAGAGTTTTATGGATCTACTCTGGTAAGGCCCCTGAGTCAATGGTGGAAGCTAGAAAGTCTGTGCCAGCAAGATGAAGGAACTATGCTAGCAGACTAAGGAATCAGCACAAGAGCCAGGAAGCAATGCTCAAGGTAAGTGCCAGAGCTCCTATGACAAGCATAGTAGCCATCCTCAGCAACAGTGAGGTCTTGAGCTCTTCCAAAGATGAGAACAGTTGAGCGCTTATCAGGAAACCCAATAAGTTAAGCTTCTCCACAAGAATGCGCAGTGTCCCATATTCCCCTCCAGAGCCAGAAATTGATGCTTAGGATGAGCAACAGAGCTCCCCAAAAGTGAACCATAGCCATCCTCAGCAACAACAATGTCCCAAGCTCCTTCTTCCAGAATAACCAAGTTCACCAAGAAAACAAGCATAAGTTCCTCAAGCAAAATAGCCCAAGAGAATGAGCAGCTGCCAATAGCTTCTACCAGGTCCAAAAGCCTCTCTCCTCCATTTCTGTCTCTTATGGTATTATTAATAAACCTCGCATGCGCAGCACCAGGCTGATTCAAGTCAGCTGGAAATTATGCTTTGACCACCATTGGCCAATCAACCACAGTTAGGATCTGTTGTAGGAATTACCTTATTGGTGCCATGTTATCAAAGATACATGAGGATAGCTCCATACTAACGCCAAACAAAAGATGTTTCACTTGTAGTTTTCAATATCAGTCACTTTCAACTATTTTCATCAGGCGATAGACAACCTTGACTAACAGTGTGCACCATTTATGTGATACTCATTTAGACAAACACTTGAAAATAAAAAGGCAGTTATGCAGCTTTTTATCTGCAACTTCAGACTCACCCTAACTGAAAAGAAACAGAAAATAACATTTGCGTAAGTAAATGGAATTTATAAAACAAAAATTTGCGATAAGTGATAAGATGTAGTGATAAACTGATGAACAGATTTATCACCTTTAGAGAGGCAAAGAGATAAAAGTTGGTTATTAAGTCTAGATGACCATCAATAGATAAGTAGTGGACAAGAATATATATATATATATATATATATATATATATATATATATATATACAATGCAATTTTTTTAACCATCAAGAATGAAATAATGTCATTTTCAAGAGTAGGAATGCAAATACATTAAGCAAAACTATTCAGGCACACAGTTTGTCCCAAGGAGTAGAGGAATCTCAAGGACTGTAAGGAAAAATAAAAAGATATGACAACACAAGATGGTGGAGTACTAGGGTAGGGAAAGAGGCCCAGAAGGGGCAGGGAGAATGAGTACATATAATCAATGCATAACATGTACATGTACAGAAATATCACATTAAACTTCAGTGATTTTTACAGATTATAAGATTAAACAATTGCAACTGAAAAAAGGAGAATGTATTTTGCCGTTGTATAATTTAAACTTGAACATTAAGTTCATGATAAGCAAAGAGAAAATAAATGAGAGCTAAAAGACCCAACAGAGAAGAATCTACTGTAGAAAAAATCACTTATGTTTACTGAGCTAAAAGAAAAATGACACAGATGGACTTGTGCAGTAGAAGGCTGTTTCAAGTTAGGCATTCCAAGGAGAAAACAAGGAAAGCTGGACAATGTTTGGGGCTAAAAGGAGATGATTCTGCAGTGTTACATAACATAGGATTTTTGAAATGTGTTTTATACCTCATAAGCCACAAAGCACATTACGCTCGAGAACTGAGTGTAGAAATGAACAATTAGATGAATTTGTTTGCACCAAAGCTGACATTGTACATGAGGCTTAACTGTACAGGGCAATATTTCAGTTATATTTTAGACAAAGATGGTTGATTAGATGGTTGATTAGAGAAAACTAGCAAATGGGGTAAAGCAGAAAGATAAATTTTGGAGTTGACACTATGCCTTCAGTAACTGAAAATATATTCTAGGAACCCAAATGCTATTCTTGTTAGAAACAGCAGGATTAATTTACTGTCTTTACAGTCATTTTCATTTCATTGTCTGAGGGAACAGGGTACAAATCTATGGTCTTCTGTTGAAAAATTAATGTTAAGAAAAAATTTTCCAGTGATTAAATTGATGTGGTATTATTCAGAGTTTATTTTTCTCTATACTACTTGCAATTAATTTTGATTAAATTAATTTACAGTGAATACAAATAAGATGCATAGGAAAAATCATTAGTAAAAATATCCTAATTAATTAGTTCTTCTGCCCTGTAAAGTACAATTCTTTATAGATACCAAAAGTGGGAATAATTCTTTTTTTTTTTTTTTTTTTTTTTGTCTTTTTGAGATAGAGTCGCACTGTGCAGTTCAGGCTGGCCTTGAGCTCACTTTTGTAGCCCAGGATGGTCTCGAACTCGTACCAATTCTCCTGCCTCAGCCTCCCGAGTGCTGGTATTAACAGGCATGTGCCACCATGCCCGGCGGAATAATTCTTAAGAAAATGGAAAACTTTTACATTTCAGTGAAATCAAATTGAGCTCCTGCATTTTAGAAAACCAAGCATTTTTAGATATTTTATACATTTTCAATGTATACAATTTTAAAAACTATATTTTAAAAAGAAGGGCACATAGTGGCTATTTAAAGTTCCTTTAGTTTTTCTTTTTTTAAGTTATCTAGTTTGTGTGTATTATTTGCTTAGTAACTTGATGCTAAAGAACGATTCGCCTCAAGAAATTTCCAAATATTTTGAATGCTTTGGACGACAATCATTACTTTCAACTGACTCATTCAAAAGTTGGTTACAATATATTTTTAAAAATAATAATAAAGGACTGGGGAGATAGCTAAGCAGCATCAGTGCCTGTTGGGCAAGTTCAAGGTGGCTCTAATTTGTTATTTTGAGGCTTTCATTCTGGAGCCCTGGACTTAACGTTATTTTGCTACTTGCGAGGAAACTGACATTTTTAGCAAGCAAATATTTAAACTACTTCCTTTTTAAAATCGTTATGACTTCCATGATGTGCTTAAAGTTACATTATGTTTAAAAATTTAGTTTTTAGGTATGTTTTCCTAGATTTCAGTTTTAATTCCTGTTATCATTTAAGCTCGTATTTTCACCTAGCCAAAAAAAAAAAAAAATAGGCACAATTTTTTTTATGCATGCTTTTTCTATTATTTCCTTATGTGAGGTGATGCTTCAAAAAAATACAGCCCACTCAGAGACTCAGTGCATTCTGAGACTTCAAATTAGTTTGAGGTTAAAACTTAGGTTTGCTTTCTAAGTGTCTTTGAGGTTTATGAAATTATTTTCTAGGTAGCTTTCATTATATATGATACACTTAAAAAATCTCTGTAGGAAAGGGTATTTCAAACCATGTTCAAATCTATGGGATAGAACGTAGAAATAATTATAAAAACAGCAGTGGTCTCAATGCTGCAAATGACCTCAGGAGTATGAGCTGCAGTGGACATCTACATGCTGCGGAGCCCGAGGAATGCTTCACAGAGACAGCATTTCATGAGCTCAACTGATGTGATGCAGAGCATTTTAAGGGCCAAAGAAGTAGTTCATCAGCATAATTTTTCTATTTAATTTTTTCCAGTAGTATCACAAATGAATGGTATTTTTAGATAAATTTTATTTGAAATTAAGCATTTCTTAGTGTGAATACAACAATTTGCAACACAATAAACAATGTTAAATTTATCTTATTTCATTTGATGAAGTTGTGCACGACTTCTATCTTTTTCTTTATATTTTTATTTTATCTTTTCTTTTCTTTCTCTCTTTTTTATGCATTTAGTATGGGGTCAACAGGGTCTTACCACCTAGGTCAGGCTTGTAGTGATCCTGCGGTTTTCAGCCTCCCAATCACTGGGATTATGGGTACGCACCACAATGCTCAGTCTCATTGGCTGTCTCAGTGCTCCCCAGAGGCAGGGCCAGCATAGCACACTGGGAATTGAACGCAGTCCCTATATCTACCTAAGCAGGTGCTTTAGTCCACTGAACTATCTGCAAGGACCTTATATTTTCTTTTAAACATTAAACTAAGTAGAGTATTTCCTTTAAGATAATCACTGGTTAATTCCATACAAACATACACAAAAGCTTCTTTTTGCACTTCTTTGTATTTTTTTAAACACAAATTGGTATTGCAAAACCATATTTAAGTGAAACTACCCTTTGAAGCTTGGATGAAATCACTGGGATTGGACTAGCTCTGCCAAACACAGAATTATAAAACATGACAAAATAAAACAGTTCAGTTAATGGAAAATAAGTAAAATTGTATTTTATTTTGAACAAGAAATTTATTTTCCACCTGAAATCACTCTGAATTATTGCACAGAGAAGGACAGCTTAAATCAAGGAATTTGGTTTTATGATGTGCTTATTGAACAACATCCAGTATCATTAAAATTATGATTATAATGTTCAGCAAATTGATGGTAGAATCTGTGAGGCTCATTATTCAGTCAAAGGTTATGAGATGCATGGAGAAATAGAAAATGGAATTATTATCCAGAGATTTAAAAAGTCAGTTAATTAAAACAGAGTATGAAATGGATATAACAATGCCATTAGCAATGCTATAACACTTATTTTAAATATATTGAAATATAACTAAAGTAAAATAAACAATGCAAAAACAAAAGGAGTAGCTAGTAGTTATCCATACAATAATGAACATAAAAAGTCTTCAAACAGAGTTAAATTATCAAACAAGAAAAGTGTAAACTGTCGATTATACACTTAATTAAATACAAATATGAGTTTATAGATCGTTATATAAATTGAAGCATTGAACAAATTATTAGTGCTAAATTTAGAATATTAAAAAAATTGTGAAAAAACATAAAAAGATGTTTAGTCTCTTCAAAAGCATACTGAGGTTGAGAGAAACTACCGTGATGGATATACCTAATGTGAATCATAAAATGTGTAAAGGACAGGAAAATAAAAAGTTAAATAGTTGCATCTATATGATAAAGAAAATAAATTCATAATAAAAGTTGCTGGCGCACGCCTGTAATCCCAGCACTCGGGAGGCTGAGGCAGGAGGACTGATGCGAGTTTGAGAC
The DNA here is from genome assembly GCA_004027025.1 of Myocastor coypus. NCBI lineage: Eukaryota > Metazoa > Chordata > Mammalia > Rodentia > Myocastoridae > Myocastor > Myocastor coypus. The sequence continues at coordinate 1,256 of PVJA010018192.1, read as the reverse complement.
CAGCCTGGGCTACAAAAGTGAGCTCAGGACCAGCCTCAACTGCATAGTGAGACCCTGTCTTAAAAAAAAGACAAAAAAAAAAGTTGCTTGAGAGGGATAGTAGAACATTAATCCATTCAGAGAAATTAAGGAATTTTCCAAAATATATTACCATATAATTGAAAGACTCACTAAACTTACATTTTTTAAAACAGTATCTCAGCCGGGCGTGGTGGCACACGCCTGTAATCCCAGCACTTGGGAGGCTGAGGCAGGAGGATTGGTGTGAGTTCAAGACCAGCCTGGGCTACAAAAGTGAGCTCAAAGCCAGCCTGAACTGCATAGTGAGACCCTGTCTCAAAAAGACAAAAAAAAAAAAAATAATAATAATAAAATAAAAAAATAAAAAAATAAAACAGTATCTCTTCTGCAAGAAAATAAGATGAGACTTTTCATTTCAATTAAAGAATGAAATGAAATTGTTTAAGTTGACTTCCTTAAAACTGTATTTTTCCTCTCCTTAAAACACCATAAAATAAAGAAGAAAGTAAAAAACATGAAATATTTATGTATAAAGTATCTAATTAATGGTTATATTTAAGACAAAATATAACCATATATATATACTGGCTGGAGTAGCATCTGAAGAGAACCAGCCTTGAGATAGAGGACTATGAGCCTCACTAGAGATAAACAGCACCTGGTGATCATATTGTAACTAGTATCACCTGGTCTAGGGAGCCTAATTAGGGAATCAGATGCACAAATAGGTGACTCAAAAATCTATACCTGGACTCACATCCCTTTAAAGGAATGCCTTAGCTCTTTCTACGTTAGAACTAACAGATTAGCTAATGTTAATGATGTTCACCATATATCCTCATAAGTTGTCCAGCTTATCTTTTAAATCAGCTTCTCTATTACTATTTGCTAACTGGCCTTCCTGGCTCTCATGTGCTCTCTCTCAAAAAGACTTTCATGCTATTAACCTTCTTCATCAGTGATATTCATTCCTCAATTTTAAAGACATGTATTAAACATGGCTGATATGTAACATTGGAGTTGTTTTTCCCTGCCACTATTATATTTCACCACTATGTATTCATATTACATAACACTGATTTTTAGCTGGGCGTGGTGGCTCACGCCTGTAATCCCAGCACTCGGGAGGCTGAGGCAGAAGGATCGGTGCGAGTTCGAGACCAGCCTGGGCTACAAAAGTGAGCTCAAGGCCAGACTGAACTGCATAGCGAGACCCTGTCTCAAAAAGACAAAAA
>PVJA010018191.1:0-40382 GCA_004027025.1 Myocastor coypus | reverse complement strand
TTAAACTGTAAGCACCCAGCAATAAAGAGGGAAAAAAAAAATGCTTAATTACAATGCATGAAACGCAGAGCTAGATTGCTGAGATGAGCTTTAGGAGGCTCAGATTCAATAGCCTCCAACATCACAAGCGTCACTGGTGGCCCACTGCAATTGCAGAACATTTGACTGTGTATGTATCTGCTTCCTCTTAGTCCAAAGAGAAGTATATTCTTTTCCTTTTTTTTTAAGCAACATCAAAAGGGAGGTGGGTCATGCCCACACACTGTACTCTGTAGAACGATTGTGAGGACAATATGCAATATGTCAACTTTCAAAGAAAAGAAAGGAGAAAAGAAAAAAAAAGTAATGTTGATTTAGAAGGGTTAATGTTTAATTGTTTGATCAATCTTATATACCTACATGTATTAATCTTAACTGATCTGATGATGAAAATATGTAATATAACCATTGTTAAATTTAAACAATAAAAAAATTTAAAAAAAATAATAAACTGTAAGCAGAACGCTCATTTCCCTTAACACATAAAACGACCTCCCTGGCCAGGGCGACTATGTACCCATGTCCCCAAAACCACTCCTGACTTATTCTTGCCTGGTCAGTAACTGTAGAAGAGGCAAAGTCAATTCATTCCATGAGGGCAATTGTCCGTTAACACAAACACAGCCGAAATCAAGGGACCCAATCCAATCTGCATTGTCACTTAGAAATCCCACACCATCAGAAACAAACAACTGGAAAACCATCACCAGAACTATCACTGATGAACTATAATTAAAGAAAATTTTAAGAGCTAAAAAAAACTGAAGGACAAAGGGAAAAACATAAAGCTAAGTCTCTTAGCACTGCCAAACGTAGTGAATTTTTTTTCTTTAAATGTGTTACAGAGAAACTGCACTGACAACCTGCCTGCAAAACTTCGCCTGTACCTGCCACTCCGAGCCAGCCTGTCAACTCCCAGCACAACAACGGCTGCGGCAGGCCAGCGCCCTGCGATGACGCTGCAGGGCGGGGCTTCTTCGGTGCATTTTCCCCTTGTAAGCCACTTCCTCTCCCTCCCGGAAATCCAGAGGAACACAGCCATCCAGGGTAACACAGCAGGAGTCTGCACACCTCTCTGCTTGGCAGTGAACGCTCCCAGGCTTACAAATTCCTGGAAGAAGCGAGCGTTAGTTCCCTCTGCGTGGGGACCTCCCCGCGGCACGTGCGCTGCAGCACAGGGCTCAGAGGCCCCTGTACCGCGCCTGGCCAGGGGTCCCTCACTCAGCATAGTTTTCTAGCTGTGCAGCAAAGGCTGCTCCTATGCTAACCCAATCTTCATTTGCTTTTCACTTTATTCGGAAACTGCGACTCCTAAGGTGGGCTAGGCAGCGATGCAGTGACGTCATCACATAGCCGGCGCCACTGGAGCAGCTGTGCACCTCAGATCTCAGCTCCTCAATCCTACCCACTGGGCAGAGCTCACCAGGGACCCACAAGTCCACCTTTCCCATAAACAGATCTTGATTTTACAGGACTTGAATGCTTTAGGTCATGACAGCTGGAAAGACCTCAAAGGGATCTTTGGCTTTGCATAAGCATTCCCTAATTTGCACTTAACCAAGCTATCTTCATCTTGCAGTGGAACTATTACTAAAATCTTTAGACGAATAACTAATTAAGGAAAGAGAAGTGATTTTCATTCAGACTGCTAATACACTAAGGTATAACAATTAAACCGGGAAGGATTTTTTTCTCTTGACACACCAAGATAACTAGTTTCTCTGCAGTATAATATTTGCAAAAAATGAAACTGTTCCATCCAAACAAGGCACCTGCACGGAATTTTGCTCTCTCTGCTGAGGTCCCTCTTCCCAGCACCTGGGACTGCATAAATCCAGCATGTGCATCGTGTTCCTGCTGGCCCAGGAGGGGATTAGCCGAGCCGCCTCAACTGTCTGCAGGGGCCAAAGGGGAGCATGGGGGGCAGAGGAGGCTCCGCACCCTCGGGACCCCGCCCTGGAGTCCAGAGCTACACGAGCAGCACCTGGAGCCCTGCGGAAGGCAGGCGGGGCAGCTTCAGCATTGCAGTGCAGCAGCCTCTCCGCTGAGCAGCCCCTGCTCAGCCCCTGGGGGATTTCTGCTGCTGCTTCTGGATAGGACCCTGGGAGACCTGAAACTGCCAGAAAGGCAGAGCGCACCCCAAGCGCAAGTGGGGGACTCAGGAAAGTGTGCTGCCGCAGATCCTCCCAGCACCGCCTCCCTGGCTTTGTGCCACTCCTCACGCCCGCCCAAGACCGTCCGGAGTTGCCTGTGTGCCCCCTGGCTGGGCCGCATGGCCACTGCTCAGTGCCCCGCTCCTCCCTTTTCCTCCTGTGTGCTCCTGGGGCCCTCTCTGCTCGGTATCAGCATGAGCAGGTCTACCACTGCCTACAGACGCCTCCTCCTGGGGGCCTGGCACCAGGCAACTCTGGGTACCATCTCCCAGGCAGCAACCCCTGTGCACACACAGCCCTGCTGTGTCTTGTTCCTCTTGCAGCCTTTGTCCCCCACCAAGGGTGCTTCTGTTCCATCTGCACAGTGGCACCGGCACCTGCCCTCTGCCCTGTCCTTGGACAGCCTGCCCACCGGGCCCAGTTCTCACTGCACCCACAGCCCCCTCTGCACAGTGGCACCGGCACCTGCCCTCTGCCCTGTCCTTGGACAGCCTGCCCACCGGCCCAGTTCTCACTGCACCCACAGCCCCCTCTTGGCTCAGTAGCTCCCTTCCCAGCCCTGCTCCCAGCTGGCCTCGCTGACGCTGCCCTCCCTGCACTCTCGCCCATGGGGGCTCCGCCCAAAGGCTCACTGGCCACTGGCCCTTCCTGCTTGTCCCCATCATCCTCCTGGGGTTCTGCTCATCTGCCCCCACCCAATGGATGCCCCCTTCTCCTCTTCACCCATCACAATGGCTTAGAATTCAATGTCCCCAAAGGTCCTTAGGATGCCTTGCTCCCAGTGTGGCAGCCATGGGAAGCAGGGAACTCTCCAGGAGGGATCTCTGAGTCACTTGGGCCCTTCCCCTCCCTTGCCACCAGGTGGGCACCCCCATCACACCATGATGTGCTGCCCTCGAGGTCCCAGGCCACAGTGCCCACTGGCCAGACTCTCACTCTAGAACACCAGGCACATGTGTACAGTACTCCTTCTACGCTGATGTTGTAGGTGCTGGCCATGGCAACACACACCTCACCACACGCGGCAGCAGGCCCAGTGGCAGCATCTGCGGACAGACGTTAGTCTTCAACCAGCCCATACTGCATACTGCTCGCTCACCGTCTCCCCACAGAACTGTTGGCCCTTAAGGTCCAACGCACCCGACAAACCCAACACCATCACAGTGCTGTCAGATATGCACCAGCTCCTCCTGCAGGGCTGGAGGATCCTGCCAAGTACCTAAGAGAGATTCTTACACTGATGTGCAAATAATAAAAGATGTGTGCTAATACTAACAGCTTCTCAGAAGCAGGGACGTATGCCTCCCTCCAAGAGCAAGTGCACAGCTTAGAGGTGCTGGAGGCCACACAGACAGGAGGACCGGTGACCTTACCACCCTCTAAAGACACGCAGGCTACAAGCCACATGATCAGCCATGAACTTCCCGTGCTTTTTAAACACTTGTGAGTGTACTCAGGTGGCCTGAGGGGGCTTCTAAAGCCCACCCGCAGCCTGCACCAGGAGCATGCCTTGAGAACACACACGGGGCTATGTGAGCTGATGGACACAACCGCTAAGGCGGTGAGGCTAGTGTGTCCATGAGGCCACTACTCCACACAAAACCCACAGGCTCTGACACTAGCACTGCTGTCAGCAAGGTACGACCTGAGCCTAGAGCAGAGACTGCCTCGAAGAGCACCTTCATGCGGCCCGAGGGTGGAAGCGAGGCCCTCCGTGGCTCCGAGGGGCCCCTCTTGTCTCATCAGAGCAAACAGCACAGAGGCAGAAGTGCAGAGAGCTGATGCAAGGCGCTGCCCCGACCGCCAACCCACTGGCCAGCGAGTGCTGCTGTGTGGAACCAGCTCGGGAGACGGCGACTTGGCCCCTCAATGCCAAGGCACCAGTTTGTAAACGACACAATCATTTTTGGGTACAAGAGGTGCTTTAAATGTGGTAACATTATATCATTTCAGCTATAATGATCATAATTACTTATTTCTTTTAATCACAACCCACTTAACCACTTTAGTACAGAAGACTAGTTCAAGGAGTTTAATTTTCATTCAACATCTAATCTTTGTGTTTACCGAAACCCTCCATGGGCTTTGTTTACTGTCTGCCTGCTGGCCTGGCGTTTGATCTTGTAAGACTAGATCAGACGGGGTCAGATAAAATACTGATTGCTAGAATAAACCAGACTCAGAGAAGTAACACTGGTTTTTAAAATCCTCCCTTTCCCCACATTTTTTAATATTTCATAAAATAAGCTCAAATAAACAAGTAAAATTAAGCAAGCTAGCAATCAGGGCTCCTGAGCAGTGGCTGAGAACAGGGTGTGATCCAGGACTGCACATCCTGGCCACAGTGTGGGGCTGGGCCCGGCCACTGGGCCCAGCAGCACTACTGATGACACAAATAATTACAACAGCCCCCAGGATTTGGGTGACCTCCAGACGATCCTTTTTCATTCTTGAGATGTAAGTTATCCCCACTGAAAATGGTAATTCACTACTCTGGTTAAAAAAGAAAATTAAACTGAAAATATTTCAAACGCAAAACTAGCCTTTTAAAATTGCTAACCAAGGTGATGCGTGTAAGGCCCACAAGTCCTCCTCTGCCATGCGCTTCCCTGTGTTTCTGACGCTGAGGGGCAGGCCGACCCAGAGTGCTGGGGCGTGGTGTCCACACCAATGCCCCGTGGTGCTGTGAACATGGGCCACGCTCACATCTAGCCTTCGGGCCAAGAACTGCAGGTTAGAGCAGATGGCGATTGCATGAAAATGTGTGGAATTTATGAGAGGAAGGCCCGTGATACCAACGCTTCCCAGTGCTCGGGCCTCAGAACTAACTCAGTAGCAGCATGACTGCTCCTGGGAGCCTCTGTGTTCCTTGTCTCCAGCACTGGAACTCCTATGCACGTGCCACGGTGACTACATAAACGTACTTTGTTCTCTTTACTCTTAGAGCCACGAATCTCTACACATTAACATCCAGGCCCAAAGCAACGGACACCATGAGGCGTGCGGCAATTTTTAAAACAACATGAAGGCTCCCTGCACAGAGCCCGCCTGCCCATGCACTCTGGCTTTTTCAGTACCAAGGCTCCTGGAAAGCAGGTTTCAGGGGCTTGGACCTCGCCAACAGAGGAACACCGACTCCATCTCCTCGCCTACCCTGAAGTAATGCCAGCGTTAACTCAAATATGTCTGTGTCAACCTTGATTGTCTTTGAAATTAAAGAGAAAAAGGTAAACAGAATGTGCTCTGCTGTGATCACTGAGGAAAATAAAGTTAGCATGGTAAGCCAAACCAATTTAGGACTTTTTAAAGGATAAGTGTAAATAGTTTAGCTATAATAACAACAAATTCAAAAAAATGCACATTAAAATGTTTACTTCAAAATTTAGACAATTCCATTTGTATATAGTTTTTACATCTGTTTTTAATGATATCAAATTATTGATTGTTCATTTTTCTCATATTTATTTAAGCATTAACTATAGAATTTGCAATCTGATCTTTTTTTTAATCCTTCCAGTAGACTTTTATTTTTGCCAGGTTTAAGTCATATATACTTTGATCTTGCAGAGTATATAATTATTTTGCTGTTTACTTATTTCTATGAGAAAAGAAAAAATTTGACCTAAGAGATCTATATGTGGCAATTTGTAACAGAATCACATAGCTTATGTTTAGAAAATCATGGTTTTGATTAAGAAGCAACCATTTAGTTCCCACTGTTTTATTAAAACAGACATTAGCAGATAATAAGGAACACATTTAACAGTGCAGCCCACATTGACTGAGCACAGCAGTGAGCTGGGCCCCGGTCCACACTGAGCATCAGCCCCACATGCAAACTGCACTGGTTGGGGCCAGAGGGGAGACTGCCTGGGACGCACCTCCTGGGCCCGGGCAGGAGTCCCTGCAGGACGCTAGAGCAGCCGGCTGAGCCATGCAGCCAAGGCCTGCTGCTCCTGGGTTCTCATGGGTCTTACAAACACACCATCACTTTGCTGCGAGCAATCAGTGCCAGCAGACAGAACCCAGAAGCTTCTGGAAAGCGCGCCTCTCTGGGCCCCAAGGCCCTCTTCCGGTGTCAAAAGCTAATGCAGTGCCCTTCTCCGGTGCTGACTCGGGGCGCCGCCTTACCTGCGTCAGCTTTGCTTTCCTCCCTCTCTCTAGGCTGATGAATCAGCACCACTGGAGCTGTCTCATGGCAGCTTGTGTTTACTTCACACGTACCTTAACCTTCCCTTCCCTCCTCCCACTGACGCGCACACGCACGTGCACGCAGACAAGCGCCAGTGCGGGGGTGAGCCCCACACAAACACCACGTGTACAGCATCTGACAGCCTCTTTGGCGTAGGTCCTTGACCTCCCAGAGGAAGCCAAGTGCCTGGTCTGCTTTTATGACACATAAAGATTTAACTGTGCATTTACTATCTTGAGAAACCCAGAGCTTGAAGCACTGAATCTCTGAGAAAGCAGAGCAAAAGACAAGTGTTGCGGAGTGCACACACGTGGGTGTGGATACACACACACACACTCCCTACAACGATTCTGAACGTCTGAGAGTAGAGGGTCTCCTTCTCTGAGTCTGAGCTATGTTAAAAGATGACACCCTCCTCCTGCTCAGCACAGCAAGTAAATGAGATCTCACAAACGACCCTGAGCTGCTCAATTCTTCCAATTCTTAGCCACACATCCTATTTTAATAGAAAAGCATGGGGCAATGCTTACGGCAAAGAAGCCCTCTGGACCCCAGCCACGCAGTGGGTGCTGCTCACTTCTCTGGCACAAGGTGAGTATTAACATGCCCAGACCAGCACTGGCAGCACAGGGAGGGCTGCAGAACACGCTCCCAGAACAGACCTTTGCCCAGTTTTCAGTGCGCTTAATTTCTCCCAGACAGCTCAGCATCTTGTTCTTCCTTCTACGCTGTCTACTTAGCATGAAATGCTCCTCCTCCTTGATCTTTGGAAAAGTAATGCCGACGTGGGAAGGCTGGTGTCCCCCGTAGGGGACCTCGTGAATGGGCTCCCACATACCCCACTGCCCAGCATCCAAGGGTGGTACCTGGGCCTGGAAACCCACGCCCTAGCCCTCGAAAGTCCTGGCCTCAGAGAAGCAAGAACTGTCCAAGAGGTCATGACTGTGCCTGTCGTACAGTGTGATAAACCGTGACCAAACATGTGAGGAAGACGGCCAATGTCACTGATGTGCTCAAGGCCTGGGTCACCTGAGACCATGGGTAAACACATCACTCCGGTCCTCCTCAGATGAATCAGGTCTTATCACTGTAGCATCCCACCTATTGCTTATTAAGAGGTTATTCTACTCCAACATTATCTTAGCAAGTCTTCGAGCTACCCAGGGACCTAGACACTCGTATTTTTTCCCATCTTCCAATGGGGAGGCTGAATCCTGGTGAAATGAAAGGACTTGCTCAAGTTCCCAGCACTGGCGCGTGGAAATGGATTTGCACCTGAGCCTGCCCAGATACGGGGCCCTCCTCCACCCACTCTCTGACCCACCTCTCGGATAAACAGTCTCCAGCCTGCTTCCAACCAGACCTCCGGGCGCTGAGGCAAACGGTCCAATTTGTTCATCAATAGTCAAACCCTAGGCGCTGATGTAGCCTAGAATAACTGCTTTTCAGTTTCTAAAGGATTTTGGTCTTCACAAGTATCACTGGGGAAAGCTACAAACTTGATAAATTATGCTAAGAATGTTACTTTTAGTTCTAATACCATCTCGGCTTTAAGGGAGCCAATTTGCATCTCTTGACAGAAGTATTAAGATTCTTACTTTTGTAATAGAACACAGACGAGCGCTATCTGAAGCTAGCATGTATTACAACAACCATCAACTCATTGGCCTTAAAAATAGGTTTTAAAGACAAAGAAGTCATTTTACCTTTAATCTTCTTATATTTTTTATACCATCTCCCAAACTCCTGGCACTTGGTTGCTGACACATTGGCATAATATGTGCTATTTACAATGGATGAAATCATACTCTGAAAAGAAGAAAAAAATGTGGTTATGCTTCAAATATACGAATTTCCTTTCACGGGGACCAGAACAGTGCACAGAGCCCTCGCCCACCTCCGGCCTCCTTTCTGCTTGAAGCAGGCACTGGCTGGCAAGCTCAGCCAGCAGCCACAGTGATCTGCACCCATGCTTCGAGCCAACACCTGGGCAGGGACAGGGCTTCCTCAACAATGCCAGCCCTGGGCGGCGCCAGCGAGCGGAGGGCATCAGCAGCCCCACTGCAGGGCAGGCGAACTGCACCCTGGCTTGGAGCAGGGCAGGTGAGCGCCGGCCCCAGCACCACCCCGGCAACGCTTTCAGATGTTCCTGTTCCGCGTCCAACTCCAATGCTCAAGGCAGCCAAGAATCCGAGAACATCCGTGCTACACGCTGCAGAACAACGTTTAGGGAAATAAGTTAAACTAATATCATTTATAGAAACGTGTGATTAGCACTTGTGTGAAAATTCACCAAATGAAAAAATTAACAGTGCTATTTTAGATCGGGGAAACTAAACCTAAGCTTATACCATTTCAACCCAAAACTCATTGCAGCTAAAGCTCTCTAGGCTGAGGGCCGAGACCCTTCCTCATCTGCACCCTCCTGGCCCTCCTCATCTGTCTGGATTTGAGTTTGGAAGGAAAGCAAAACACAACTCAGGCCTGAAAATCAAATCACAGCTGCATGGCCTACACGAAAGGCCCTGCTGTGACCCACATGCCGTCTACACCGCCCGGGGGCCTGCACGGGTGGACATGTCCACGCCTCCTAAGCTAACCGTGCCATTACACACGTGCATTTCACATGCAGGTTTTGTTTAAAAGCCAATAAACCCACACAACTCAAGGGGCTCACACAAGTGAGTAGCACCCCATTTCATATCATGCCTTGAACTCTCATCGGTCTCAAACATGCTAACCCCAGACCCAGAGCACTTCAGAGAAGTATTGGAACTTCCAATAACATTTCTGCAAAGCAGCAGAGATAAAAAGGGTGACAATAAATCAAGTTGATGGCAACTTATTTTCCAGGAGGCTCAAAAGCCTGCAGACAGACAGGCAGGCCTTGGTAGATCCCACCAGCAATGCTAGACTCCGGCCCTTCGCATCAGGACACAGAGGCAGAGGAGTGGGGCTCCTAGCTCACCACAGGGACCCCTCCGGCCTCGTCTCCACAGCAGATGGTCCCTGCTTGGCTGCTGTGCCTACAAGACGCCTTTTCTCTAAGTGACAGGAGGAGGAGGAGAACCTGGGTCTCGGGGTCTGGACACAGCTGGGAACTGAAGAAGCTAGTGTCCCCCAAGGTTGCCACACACTGCTGTGAACCTGCACAGCACCCCACCACGGCTCTGGCGGGTGCTGCCCTGCCTGGCTGGCCCCTCACATCCTGGAGCTCAGTGGCTGGGCTGGTCCCCAACACCTTCTCCCTAGCGTGTCTCACAGAAACCTGGCCCAAGAGGATATTTCAACAGCACATGCAATGTCACGACTGAAGACACTAACAGAGGCACAGGAGCTGTGAATGGCACCGCCATGCTGGTCTTGCTCTGCTGTGCTTCAGAAAGGCACGGGACGTGAACACACGCAAATGCACAAGTGCCCACACCCCAAGCCTGCACCACTGACCCCAGAGTCCCGAGTAGCCTGTAGACACAGCTTCAGCAGCTCTGCAAACACTGTCCTCCAGGGTCCCGAGCCTGCCCCACTGCATGCTGGGCCTTATTGCACAATGTCTTCAATGTTGCAGAAGTGCCTCTTACAGTCAGTATCAACCTCGGTTTCTTCTTGTGGATCTGAGGGTGAACCCCAGGGCCACAGGGGCTGCAGGCAAGAGTGCTATGCTGAGCTGCATGCTGCCTGGGAGCCAGCACCTCTGACCAGATACGGGCACCACACAGGAGGAGGTACAATGATAAAGTTTTTCCCACCTACTACCCTGCCAAGCGCATAGCTAATTCCTTTTAAAAACATCTGTAGTAGAGGTCTGGGGAGATAGCTCAACAGCATAAGAACCTGCCTGGTAAGCACAAGGACTTGGGTTCGATCACCAGTACCTCATGCTGTGTCAGTCCAGGAACACTAGCCCCGAAACTGGACATGGCAGCACACACCTGTAATCCCAGCACTGGGGAGGCTGAGATAAGATAATCACTATAAGTCCAAGCTACATAGTGAGACCCTGTATCAAAGAAATAGAACTTTAAAACTTAAAGGGCCGGAGGTATAGCACAGCGGATTAAGCACTTGCTTAGGGAAGCGCAGGGGCCAGGGTTCGGTTCCTGGCCCCATTTGCTGCGCAGGCCCTGCTCTCGAGTGTGCTGAGCCAGCAATGGAGTCCAGGCATGGTGGTGCACGCCTGTAATCCCAGCACTTGGGAGGTAGAAGCAGGAGGATTGCAATGAGTCAGCAGTGAGACTCTGTACAAAAAAAAAAAAAGAAAAAGAAAAAAGCAAAAACAAAAAATTAAAAATACCTGTGCAACCTTGCAGTGTATCTCAAGCCTGTAACTTCGCCAGTTGTTCCAGAGCAGCCGCACGGCTGGACTTTCAGAGCCCAGAAACCAGGGAAGCAGGCCTGGGCCAACTCTGACCTGAGCCCACACTGGCTCCTGAGCGGCTCCATCAGGGACACAGCACTGCAGTGACAGTGTGCGAGAGAGGCTGCACCTGACGCCTGGGCGGCTGCTCCCCTGCTGCTTCCTGAGTGCCACCATGAGCAGTGATACAAAAAGAAGGCCACCATCTTTTCCACAGCAGAGATCTCTGCAGAAGTTGACTTCTCTGTGGGCCTTTAGCCAGAAAGACTTGGGTGGAGGGTGGGGGTGAGAGGTTACCAGGCACGCAGTTGGCCACGCACGGGAAAGCACACTTTTTAAAAGCAAATAAGGTATCTGAGGAGTCAAATTTACCCGAATCGGTTATGGGCGGGTGGAATCGCCAGCAGCCAGACAGCAAGAGGACAGGAGAATGCTACTGTGGACACAGCCACTCAGACCACAGCACCCCCACGTGACACAGTGGACCAGAGTCTTCCTGGGGCCCGGGGACATGGCACCGGAGCCTGTACATGGTCATCGCAGCTGTGTCACAGCTTGTGCGAGTGCATGCATGCCGGAGACCCGAGAGGCGAAGGAAGGACAGACCCTGGGCTGTGCGGCAGTCTCCCAGTGCTTCCTGCCTTGTTTCAGAGCTCCGAGGAAACCAGAGGAGGATGCTGCCTGCAGCGGAGTCACCATGGGCTCCACCTACCTATGTGTATTTTCACTACACTGCTTCATCTGAAGTTAAATTTTATGGGGTTGGGGAGGTAGCTCAGTAGAATAAGTGCTTGCCTGGCAAGTGCAAGGGCCTGAGTTCAATCCAAAGTTCCGCCAAAAAAAATTAATTAATTGAATTGCATTAAATTTTCTTTTATGTTTCAGAGATAAATGGAACTGCACTTGCTTCCTGAGCTGCCCAAGGAGATGCAAGATGGGATGCTTATGAGGATGGCTCTACACAAAGAGGGCTCAGAGGTCCCAAGACAAGGGTGCCCTCCACGCCAGCCCAGGCGAGCCGAGGCCCACGCGGGGCTTCAATGCCACGCTGCCTGGAAGAGGCAGATGAACCACAGAAGGAGGAAGAGGGAGCTTTGCTGTGCCAGCCGCAGCAAAGCCAGGAGAGGACCTCCACCAGCAGCGAGAAACCAGGTGACACAGTCAGCGGTGACACTGTGTCCCTTCCATGGGTTAACTGAGGAGTTCAGAGTCAGAGAAAGCCGAGAACGTTACAGGCAATCTGCAATATAATGCACATGGGGCACATTTGTACCAAGCGCTTGGACAGATAGAGATCTGAGAGCCCCTTTTCCTGAAAAAGAAAGGCTAAATAATGAAGCCCTGCACCTGCACCCCATCCACTCAGCCTGGGGCACGACGGCTGGCTACGCTGCAGGGGCCTGAGACACCAGCTTGGAGAGAGCACTTTGTGCCCCAGAGTGCACTTCCTTATTTCTATAAGACGAGGTCTCTGCGCAGCTGGGCAGGCTGGCTTCGCACTCGCAATGCAGCCCAGGTTGGCCTTGAATCTGCCATCTTCCCGCCGTGGCCTTCTGAGCGCTGGGAAGACAGGTGTGCACCACCGTGGGCACCCTCTGACTACCCTCTGTGCTCTGGCTTGGGGAAACAGCATTGGCACACAGCAGTGGGGGGGTCCCGGCATTCTGTGCTCCTCAGCAGCTCAGGATGTGTTAAGGAGCACGTTCCACACGTGACACCCTAACACACTTCCATGAAGCAGATGAAGGAAAAGCTCACAGGGAGCAACTTCCTCCCGAAGCTTCGCCGAATGCCCTTGGGCAGCAGGCTCCTACCCTGGCCCCTACCCGCTCCTCATCAGAGCCACACCTTCTGCCTTTCCAGGCAGAAGACTGGCGCTTCCTCAGGCCACACACAGGAGACCACCAGGCTGCTGGAGGCCCTGACCATGCAGCCCTCTGCGGGGTCGCCACGATGCCATGTTTATGGCAACACAACGCACAACAGCTACATCTCGGAAGTGGCCTGTCCGCCCACCCACAGCCGGATGGAGACCCCTGCAGGAAGGCGATGAGCGCGCTGACTGGACACTCATCTGGGCATCACATGGCTACTCTCACGGCAAACCCAGCAACTGCTGACCCGTACGCAGACACAGAGCACAACGGCAGACGGGTGACAGCGCAGGAGGAGGCAGAGCTTTCTTAGCAGGGAAGGGACTGAGGGTGGGAGTGCGGCGGGGGGAGGAGGGAACACAAGGAAAAACACACTGCGGATGCACCAGCTCCCAAAAAGAGGGCACCAGTAGGTGCCAGCAGCACCCACAGACAGAAAGCAAAGCGAAAGTACTCTCACGGGACAGTAGACAGACTGCTGACGGCCCCTCCCCGAGGGCACATGGGGCAGGACCAGCGGGCCGGCTGGCGGTGACAGCCAGTGTGCGGCCGGGCCGCGTGGAGGGACATGCCCCCAGCTGCTTGAGTGATGACAGTCCAGTCATCTGCCACACTGGATGCAGAGATCCGGCAACTCTCCACAAGGGAAGGGCCACTTAGGGTGGCAGAAGCAATCACCCTCAGTTCAGACAGTCGCCCTAGAGCCTGGAGCGCCTCCGCACAGGGACACTAGTCCTGTTTCTTCACGTACTCAGCAGCAGAGCCTTAGCTAAAAGTGCAGGGCTGGGTGACTTGAAAACGCATCTCTGCACCACACTGAGGCCCATGGGGGTGGGGTGGGGGGCTTATAGGTCGTGTGCGTTTCACTTTGAGGTGACTAAAGTATCTGGAAAAGCAATGTAGGTGCAAGGCTGCAGCTCCATGAACAGAACTAGCGAAGCTCACTGCCAGACTTCCGGCAGACTTTGGGAGGGCATCACGCTGGTGAGGGCCTGCCTCGCATCGCTCGGGGATCAGGAACGTAGACGCAGTCCTGTGTCACCCACCTCACAGGGCAGTGCGCAGAGGGCAGCCCACGTGGCCTGGCCCCCCTCCACTCCCTCGCCCTATCACCAGTAGGGCCTGCTCAGGGCACACTACTTCCTTTGCTCCTAGGGCGCTTTCCTGGAGCTAATTCCCACAAAACCTCCAAGACATGCCATAGGGCGGAAAGATTTGCTCCACCCAGCCGGGGAGGGGCTCAGACAGCATTCAAGGGTGACTCAGAGCTTCCCGTGGGCTGGATGACAGAATGAAGAGGTGTGGGGCAAGGCTTGGACAAGGGCAGGTCTCCAAGCCCCACATGCACCAGCGGTGCAGATGAGAACCTGGTCTTCTCTGCACCTGGCTTCCCCCATACCCTGAGGCTGCTGACCTCCAGGTGCTGTGCATGCTGGGAGGTCGCCACGTGGGTGAGCAACGGCCACTCCTCCACAGTTGCCATCTACCCCGGGAGCAGCAGGCAGGCTAGACCCACAGCCCAATGGAAGCCCATCAGTGGCGGCTGCCCTGGCCCGCTCCCTGCCCGCCCACTAGTGGCGGCTGCCCTGGCCCACACAGACCTGGGAGAGAGGGCATTCTTTGGCTAGCGTGCTCTGGTTCATCTCCTTGAGCAGCTCCTTTAAGGCATTGCGGACGGTGGCATGGTTCCACTGCTCCGCTGGCAAGTCTTCCAGCTTTGAACAGCTGCAAAACAGAGCAATAGTGACAAGGACTGCACAGCGAGCTTGGTGACGTCCTGCCCAGGCCCTGAGCCCTTTCAGGTCTAGGGAGGGGGCAGGACTCTTGGTGTGAGTGACAGGTCCCGAAGTTGGCACGCCAAGTTGGCCTAGGATACCTCCGAACTCTGGAAAGGAAGAAATGCTGGTTCCAAAAAGACAAAAGGACTCTTCCGAAGAACGGGGGGAAATGACACGGCAACATCGCCAACTCCCCACTGGGGTTCGGCTCCTAGGTGCTCCCAAAGCTAGATGCCACACACATCCCTTCTTGTGAGAAGTCGGAAGGGCTGCCTTCCCCTCACACAATTCCCAACCAGTGCCAACTCTCAAGACAGACATCCCAGCATTCCCAGGTATGGACAGGGCTGCTGGGCCCTGGCACAGGGCAGTGCTCCCAGGAGAGAGAATGCGAGAGCCCTTGCAGAGGGACAGTGGCAGGAACCGTGAGTCCCTCTTCTGTGCCCATTCTACCCATCCTCTCAGGAAAGGGGCCAGTCCCAGGACCTCTGCCCCTCGGCATGCATCTCATAGCATCGCCACCAGAGAGGGAGCACAGACCCCCGTGCCAGCACATGCTTGGCAGGCCTGCTCCAGGAGCCAGCCCCAGCCACATGCCCCCAAGCCACAGCCTGGAGCTGCAGGCCTCAGGGAGCTGGTCCTCCCTGTGCTGGCAGCTTTCACCCACTTCCTAGACCACTGGTGGCACAGCAGGAAGCCCCCCTCCCGCAGCCACCAGCGAGCTGTGACTATAGCCAGCTGCTGTGACAGTGACTTCCCTGCTCTGAAAACAAAGCATGAACTCTGGGCTGTGGGCCACACAGGTGCCTCGAGCCTCCTGCCCTGCCCTCACGCCCCTCATCAAGGTCTGGGAATCAGCAGACAGTCTCTGAAGCAAATCTGGTCGTGGGCAGCCCAGAGAGGAAGGGAAGGCAGATGTGTGGAAACGCCCACCTCTGTAACTGGATTTTCAACGTCACGACGTGATAGACGTCTTGCAGCATGTCGGCCACGGTGGCGTCAGGCGCATCTGTCACATAACTGAGGGGCAGAGGGTTCCACCGCCCCAGCTTGATTATTCCTGCACAGGGAAGAAAAGCACCACATAAGCATGGAGTTGCGATTTATGAACCCTCCCCACTGCTTACCCAGGGCCAAGGAGGTCACCCTGCCAGCACTCAAGGCCAGCCTGGAGCTTCATGACAGGGCCACAAGTGGGCCCTGTTGGGTGACACCACGCAGCCAGCTCAATGAGATCAGGGAAAAGAAGGATGAGGCAGAACTGTGGACAATTGGCTCTTTTATGTTTTCCTGTTTCTTAAATTACTGAGGAAACCATACGGATACTTCCTTCCCCCAAAGTCTTGCCTCACAGTCTAAGTTAAGACTGATTCTAAATATACAGGACTGCTGATTTCATAGACAAAAAAAAAAAAAAGCTTCCAGTAAATATGAGATTCAGTTTTGAATTGAACAAGAAAACTCATGTGTGTCGGCTTGGCACAGGGTCCCCCTCTGCCTGAGGTGAGTTTCCCCGGGCACGGGATCCTGGGTTCACCACTAGACCCACCATCCTAGCTCTGAAGGGAAAAGCCAAGAGAGACCCGAGGTCAAAGGCAGGTTTGACAGAGCAGCGAGGTCAGGTGCGCCCTGCCCTGCTCACAGGGGCCTGGGAGGAGGCCTTGCACACGCTGTGAACATGTGGCTGCACTCTCAGGCTGGGCCTAGCCCACGGGTGCAGGGCCCGTGGAACAGCACAGGCGCACAGGAGCAAAGGCTTTCTATCCATGTTACACGAGCCCCGGCAGCCCCCAGGGCATCACGAAACGTCACATACAAGAACAAGAGCATTTTTATTTTTGACAATACAGGCGAGTGCAACTGCACCGATCTTCACACACTGTTTTTCAGTCATTAAGAAGAGACAAAACACCTGTCTACCCACGTGTGCTCTCAAGAGCTCCACACAGCACTGCCTACAGCCGTGGATGAGTCCAGTCAGGGCAAGCGCACTGCACGGCCGGCGATCCTGCCCAAGACCAAGTCAATGAATGCGCAATGTTCATGTAATGCTTGAAAACAGGGAATAAACAGAACAAAAATATTAAAATGATGCACTGTTTCAGTATTAAGACTGAACAATCTGGTGCTGAACAGGCTGCATATAAATAGTGCCTGGACTCAGACCCAGGCAGGAACGCGGCTCTCGTTCACGCGCCGTATGTCTGCAGTTCTGGCTCCCGGAGCCCGACTCCACTTGCCAGGAAACTGCGCTCCAGTGGAGATGGCCTCCCACCATTTGCACTGGTGACAAGGACAAGTACAAAGTGGCCACGAAGGGCGCATCCACCCGCTGCACCGCCTGCCCATGCAGCGTCCTCCGCCCAGGGCACCCCGCTCCTGGCACGGCCGCTACTCACGAGGCAGAGGCAGCGCGCCTACTGGGCTCCTTTCCTAAGAGAATACCCCGGCCGTGGCTTCCGCCCAACCCCACCACGCTCATCCATGACAGTCAACGGTGGCCACGTCCCAGAGGCTGATTCCTTACTGTGAGAGGAGGTGGGGTTGGCACGGTGCTTTCCTGTGGGCAAGCACGGGCAGGTGTGTGGGTCATCTTGTCCGCAAGGACATGGAGGCGATGGCCAGGAGGACACCCACCCCCGTGGAGCGTGGACACAGGGCCAGGCCATAGCAGCATGAACGCAGTCCTCAGGCACTATCCCATGGCTCCAGCCGACCACACCCAAGCTCAGGCAAGGCCACAGAGCCACAGAGACGGGTCAGCTAGAGAGCAACAAGCACTTAGCTGCAATGGGACACACACAGACTCTGGTGGCCATGTGGGCACCTATCAAACCAGGCATCCAGTAAACATACACCTTACTGTGTGTGAAGTGCACCTTCATGTAAAAAAGGTGGACAGGAAGCATCTGTACAGGAAATGACAGACAAACCTTCCCTCTGCAGACAGGGACCCCACTAGGGCATTCCCTGGCCACCTTGGGGAGCCTGAGGATGTTGTTTGGGCTGGAATTAGACACACACAGGTGTCTCCCTACACTTTGTGCTTCCACATGGAGCAGCCGCTTAGGCGAGGCTGCCACATATCGGAAGAGAGCTGCTGATGCTATTTTCTCAGGTAGAGGGTGTGGTAGGCGCGCCCCACCTCAGCCCACCTGGCCTGGATGTCCTGATGGAGGCATGCTCAGCCTGCAGGCTGGAGCGCTGGGGTCTGTGTTCCCAGCCAGGTGGGGGAGACAGAGGCCCTGGAACCAGCAAGCTCTCCCTTCAGGCAGAGCCCGTGTCCCACAGGCCCTCCTCCTTACACGACATCCTCAGAAAGTCCTTTCCAGGTAAAACAGATGCAAACATAACTTAGTCACAGCCAAATGTTCCCTAGGGGAACCAGCTCGGGCAGCAGGACCCCATGCTGAGGACAGGACCTACAAGTCCATCTGTCTCTCCGCCCTTCTGACTGTGGCTCTAGCCAGGGACTGGACTTCTCCAGCTGGGTCTCCAGCTCCGGGCCCAGTAGCAAAGCATGGCAAGCACAGGCAAGCTGTGCACGCCCAAGCCACACCCCATGACAGCGACCGGCTCTCCACAGCTCTGCACGTGTCGCCTGGACCTCCAGAACTCTTCTTAGAGAATACCGAACTCCGTTTTCTCAAAGAATACTAACTAGGGAATTTGTTATGATTTTACTACCTACTGCTGGTCTTTCGTTCCCTGTGTGCCCACAGAGGCTCTGTCCATTCAAAATCACGAAGAAGAGCTTCAGGTCACTGGCGCCCAGCCTCTCTCCTCTCACTCATCTCCTCTACTTCACATCCCTCCCTTTATAAAGAGGTTCCAGTGGACAGCACCACAGGGACACCTCTGCCCTCCAGGTCCTCAACAATGCCCACCCAGCGTCCTTCCCAGAAGACCACCCTATGCCCACCAGGAACCATACCTGATATGTCAGAAGGCTGCCAATTATAACAGTGGTGCCACATCAGACAGACATTTCCAGTGTCACACTCTGAGTAGCTCTGTGACCCCAAGCTGCACAGCAGGCAGCCAATGTGGCGGTGTCCCAAGCCTTTCAAACGCCGCCCAGGCTCACAAGCGCAGTGTGGCAAGTCCAGTTCTCCTCTGAACACGTCGCTCTCGTGCCCACCGTGATGGTGCCACATCCCACGAAGTTAGCCTGGGAGCCCTCCCAGCCCTGACCGAGCCCCTGAGCTGCTGCTTTCTCTCAGAGCTATACCAGGATGGTGCTCACTCGGTCTGTGGCCGAGGAGCCTACCCCACCTGGACATCCTGTCATGCTACTTTTGGGATCACAAAGTGCTCTGAGCACCTCGACAGCTCGCCCTCGTGCAGCCCAGGGGCATGGTGCACCACCAGGAAGTGAGCTGAGATGAAGGGACAGAAGAGTGTTGAGGAGACCTCTGACGGTGACTGCTCGGGCCAGGGCCACTGAGGCGTGGCTACAGGTCTACGGGCCATGGGGCCAACTCATCCTTTCTCAGCCAAGAACATACTTATGCGCAGACCACTGAGCAGTGTCCAGAGAGCTGGGCCACCGTCTGTCACGAA
The DNA here is from genome assembly GCA_004027025.1 of Myocastor coypus. Lineage (NCBI taxonomy): Eukaryota > Metazoa > Chordata > Mammalia > Rodentia > Myocastoridae > Myocastor > Myocastor coypus. Next base: position 21,426 of record PVJA010018191.1, on the reverse strand, counting down.
CTGCATACCTTGACACTGAATGTCAAGCAAAGGGACAAGCAAGGACATTCAGAGGATGACGAGTCCCAAGACCAAAGCACCAGCTGCTACACCTGGGACTTCCCAGGGCAGGAGGCGCTTTCCACAGAGCACCCTCAGACAGAAGCGCTGCTCGCTAGATCATCTTTACATTGCCATGGAATCTGTCATCTGCAAGCAGTTAGGAAATGCCTGGTGTTGAAGACGATTATAGATGCAGTTTCAAGGTCTTTGAGTCACAAATTATGGGCCTTTATTTTGGAGTTGAAATTCATACAAATGTTAACATGATTGAATTGAGCACAATATAAATAAAACTGTTTATATCCAGACAAATCTGTTCATTCTAAAATACAGAGTGCCAATCTACTCTGCGTAATGCATTCAGACCAAATAACAAAATGCAATTGTAGGTAAATTTCCCATTAGTGACATAAAATTAAGTTGGGAATGGAAGCAATTTTTGTCTAAAATTAAAAAGATACAATAATGGAAACCAGTTTTTGTACTTTCTCAATGCAATATTCTGCCAAAGTCAAAGAGTTGACATTTCACAAAAAGAAGTATCAGCAGTTGCTTCTGTTCATAACGTATTGGTATTTTTACCAGTTTGAACTCCTTCTCAACATCACTTCCATCACTGGCATTATCTGCCTCTAATACAGAAAGTAGGAGCTGCAACACTATACCGGACAGTTGATCACATCTGGTTCAATATTTTGGAAACTAAGTTATTTGTGAAGAGAAAATCAGGGGTCTAGGAGGAATTAGCGGGGCTGCAGATGGGCCTGGCGGAGTGCTGAACACTCCTCACCCACCCGCTAATTCTGCTTGCCGTCTCCAGGCCCACTCAGACACCCAAAGATAACCACTCTTAGAGTGCTCACACCCGCGTAGCATAGCGAGGTTCGCTGTTGCTAGAGCACAGCTGAATTAAGCCACTCCCAGTGTAAATCACCAGACAGCTTTTATCACCTAGACATCAAATAACAGCAACACTCACTTCTTCTTGGCCTGCACAGGCCCAGGAGGGCTGCGGTGCAGGCCTCCCAGCATGCACCAGCAGGAGCTAAGCACAGAGCTGAGCGCGGTGCCCGCAGGTGCATGTGGCTGGGGAGAGCCCACAATGCCATCTGCAAGGCAGGCGGACACAAGCGCAAGGGCTCGGAAGCAAACCTCTCCTAATGCAGCTTGACGGGTAATTTTCCTTTATTCCATGTGCGTTTTGACATTAATTTCAAAAACAAAGTTAAGACTCAGCCTGGGGGAAAAAAAAAAAAAAAAAAAAGAAAAGAAATGAAATGAGACATCAGCTTCACCGCCCGCCTGCAGGCTGGGGTGTGTGCATGTACCTTGCAGCTCCCTGAAGAGATCTCTGAGAAAAGTAGTGATGGAAAGCCCAGCCTCGGGCTAGCCTACCCTGGGCCTTCTACCCTGGCTCCCCTGGCTTCTGGCGAGCTCCTTGTGGAACAGGAGGCCCCGGACGCTAACAGCACTTGTTCTCCCTCCTCCGAGCAGCCAAATCCCCTGCCAGAGCATATAATTTTCTGTTATTGGATCATGCTTTGTTAAAGGAATTAAAAACTGTCTGTCCTATATAATAAGAACATGGAATTATTTATCCATAAATCAGCTCACGGGAAATCACTACCCAGCAGTATATAATAACTCAGCCTGTGCTCCTAACCTGTGGCCTGACTATGGTCTATCACCGAATTGCAGCAGTAAATGGCATAAATTGTAGTTATTATTGCTAACCCTGTGGTGGGAATAACTTTGCAATAGGAAAAAGAAAAGGGAGGCAAAAGAAAAATGGTTCCTGAAGTGGGCATGTTTTCTTCTTTACTGCAGAGTTCAGCAGTGCCCCGTGCTAAAGCAGACTCTCTGCTCTTATACCAAAGGTGCCTGTGTGTTTCGAAAGGCTTGCCTTGGAGTAGGAGTAAATGTGAAATCAAGCAGCACTCTCTACATGCTGTACTTTATTCAAGGGCCTTTATAATTTACACAAACTAACAAGACCTCAGAATACATTTGTCTGGGAGCCTACAATGCACTTAATCCTGTACTTGTCGCAAGACAAAAGAAAATTCCAGACAAAAATAAATAATTCAACAGTTCTGAATAGATGTTGAAGCTGTATTGTTATATAAACTCATCTAAAAGCCAACACTCATGTGCACACATGCAAGCGGGCATACACACGCACACGCGCGCGCGCACACACACACACACGCTCATACATGCACTTGCACAGGCACCATTTCCCATCCTGATGACAACTGCTCTACTTTGCAGCCATTCAGGTATCACTGACAAACCATGGTATTTTTAACTTTTCAGGAACACAGACTCTTACTTTTAAATCGCATCTATCTCTTTTTAGAAAAAATTATTATTAGATGAGTATCAGTATTTAAAACTTAATTTTAAAGTAATTTCTGAATTAACTACAGTAAAATACAGCTATTTTCAAACTTTTTGAACCCCTCACAAAACACAAACCTTGTACTGAGAAACACATACAGTACCATTTGGTGTCTTGTAATTCTATACATGGGTTTTGCATTCTGCAGCACAAAGATTTTTGTCTCATGTAATAGATGCTGCTCCACATTTGGGAAACGTTATGTTACAACCCTGACTTCTATTAGATTATTTAATATAAGCAGTAAGTAACTAGACTAAATTAATAAAGACCTTATTGCAGGGAGAGAAGGGGGAGAGAGAGAAGGAAGACAGAATTGTTTCACAAATTAAATAAAACTTGCTGAACTTGGTCTTTTAGAAACCTTTATTTAATTTTCAAAATTCTGATTCTACTGAGTAACAGCCAAAATATTGGTCAGGATATAAGGAGAATACAGCTGGCACTCAGTTATTTACCTCCTAATACTCCACTGCGAATGATTACATGCAGGAGTAAAACAAGTGAGCAGGCCAGGTGTCGCGACGAGTAGGTGAGGTGATCTGGAACCAGCGGGGCGTGCGCTGTCCCTGGGGCAGTGCCGCTTCTGCGCGTCCTAAGCAGCATCGCTGTCTAAAAGCACTCCACGGTAAACTGCTCGCTCTGGTGGTGACACACACATGTCCCCTCGCTCTATGCAGCTTCAGTGCAGGCAGAGCCCTCTCCAGCGCCATCCGGGACACGGGACACTCTCTGGAGGCCCCAAGCTCATTCAGTGGCCTCCCAGGTATCCACCCACAGACGGCTTCCCACCTGCTGGGGAGCTCCAGATGCAGCAGCCGCCCACCCCCCTCCAACCATTTCAAGAGTTTTTTCTGTGCCTCCTAAAGATGGGCACTCCAGGTCCGCCATCCCCAGCCTGATACCCTGGAAAGAACAGGCAGACCCACGGTATGCCGCCAGCTAGCTGGGTTACGGGTTCCTTTGCATACTTGGGTTCCTAGTCTTCAGCTACATAACACCTTGTCTCCAGGGCAGTGTCATGGTGGCACACAGAATATGGAAGAAAATGGATGCTCACTTATTAGGGTGGTTTTAACCCTATTCCAACTAACTACGTTTCTGGCAAATTCATTAAGAAACAGTGTTAGACACACAGCAAGTATGGATGTGGCTGGTGAAAGAGCACCAGGTACTTTGGGCTTGAATATTTTTGGTTGCATCTTTTCCCTTCAGAATATTTTAATAACTTCATGATCCTGTCCACAGTTTATCAGACACATCACATTCACTCTATTCAAGCCCAATAATAATGCACGTGGTTCGCAGGTTTTAGCTCTCTACATTTAAAAACACTCCGATGGTGCCTTGATTTGCATTTTGCAAATGTCATCTTTAAATGCTGCGAACCAGCCTTTATTTTTTTTTTAATTTTTATTTATTTTTTTCTTGTTTCAGAGCCTTTGTTTGTTTATTCACTCATTTTTATGGCCGGCTCAGCCCACCCCGAGGGCAGGGCTGGCTCAGCATGTGGTGCCGGGGATCGAACCGAGGTCCCTGAAGCTGCCCAAGCTTTCCCAAGCAGGTGCTTTAGACCACTGAGCCATCCCGCCGGGCCCCAACGAACCAACCTTTAGAATTCATGTGGCCACCACCATTCCGCTGGTGTGAAGGAGGCCAAGGCCCAGACACAGCAGGAGCCCTCTCACAGCTCACACTGCCTGGCTACAGTAAAGGTGGCTTGCCGGCACGAACCTGAAATTACCTCCACGTACCAACCCATGTCAGAAGAGCCTCACACGCATCACTGGGCACTGGACCATGGGAGAGAGGAGAGATCACCCCTGACACCATGCTGACACCACGCTGTCCTGGGGCAGCCAACCCGGACAGCCAGCACAATCTCAAGGGCAGCACAAGGTCGAGAATGGACTCTTCCTTCTCCACCCCCTAAAATTTAGCTTCACAGGGAGTGTACTGTTCAGAGTGGTTGGGCAAGGGAATGGGCCCAGGGTCACACCGCTGTCACAGGCCCGTGCTGCTGAAGGCATGGGAAAAAGAAATAGACAAGCAAGGACCAGGACCCGAGCGCTGGGAAGCCAGGCCGCTGCCTCTCCTTAACAGAAGAGGCAGATGCGGGACTCCAGGCTGCTGTATCGCATTTCAGCACCAGCGAACCTCTCACCGCTATCCACCGGGCTGGCTGCAGAGGAAGTCACCAGCGGAGGCCGAGCGGGCACTGCACGTCACAGCTGTGCCTGCTGCTGAGCAGAGGGCTCGTCACCTCCAAACCAGTGCGGACCAGAGGAAACGGGTTCTCAGATTCACTGAACGCCAACCAGCGTCAGTGCGCTCGGAGTGCAGGCTCTCAAAGAAGGTCCCTCGCATCAGCCTGTCACCCTCACAGCGAGCTACAGCCCCGTGACAAGAGACACTGCACCAGGGACACAGGACAGGACGGGCAGCGGCCAGCAGACTTCTCCCTGGGCTGTGACTCTGCTCCTGGGGGCCACCTGCTGAGCCTCTCTGGGTCCCCGTCTTCGTTCTATACCATCAGAACCTAGAAGAGAAAGCCTCCCGCGCCCACCCAAGGCCCACACTGCCACCTATACTGAAAGGCTGAGGAAAGCATGTGCAGCCAGTGCTCCACAGCCCTGCCACCATGTGCTGGTGCCCATGGGGCACCTCGAGCGTCAGAGGCAAGCACTGCACTTTGTAGTGTGTTTTCAAGGGAAAATTACCTTTACTTGAGAAAAATCCTGACTCTCCTAAAATGTTACTGGTGAATCATCTGCAGTGGATACCGGGAGGAGGCATCAGCCCACAGGGCACCGCTGCAAGGGCCTGGAGACTCCTCGGCACCTGCTTCTAACAGCACAGTGCCTGGCTGGGGACAGGCTCACAGGTGGGGAAGAGGAAAAGGACAGAAGCAGAGGAGGACAGAGGAAGAAAAGCTAAGATGATGAAGGCCAAGGCCGCGCCCTCGCCGTGGCCACACTCCAGCCTGCCCCGGCCTGGCACCTACAGCCCCAGCAAGCAGGAAGTTGAGCTCCTACGCAGAGGCCCCCCAGACCAGCCCCAGCAGATGAAGGCTCTGAGAAGGCCCTCTGGGGCCAAGGCTACCAGCCAGCACTCCTGTGACTCCAGCCCACGCCCAGGAGTGGAACAGAAGCATCAGTGAGCCACGGCCTGTACAATCGCCATCCTCGAGCAGAAGGTGCCCCATGGGCAAAGGCCTCAAGCGGTGCCTCTGAACACTGCCGCTTAAAAGACACATTAAGCTTTCAGAACCATGGAAACGAAACACAACTATCAAAACCACGGATTGATTTTACTTTCATTAAAATTCTACTTTAAAAAAATGGCATACGCCCAGCGTTTTGTTTCTCGGGGAGGGTGCATTTTTTAAACTTGCAAGCATAGTAAACAACTTCTAAATTCAGGATAGTTGAAGGTCTGCCAGTGGGGAGCAAAGAGTGCTTTCATATCAACCAAAAAGGGAACGTGGCTCTACCAGGGTTTTCACAGAAACTGCGTATCATTCCACCAAATGCATTCCTTACTAAAATAACAAAAGCTGCTGCCTGAGGACTCCTCATGGGCCAGCACCGGACATTGCGGAAGGAGTGCGGTGAGGAGGGCGGGTGTGTCACCTGTCAGCACCTGCAGGCCTGGGCCACCACGGGACTGTCCTCGGGGTGCACTGGCAGGCAGCCGATGCAGTTCTAACCTCACCACCCACGTAGAGGAGTCTCACTCGCTGGGGCCTGGCATCGCCTCCTAGGGATGTCATCGCATGGAGGCACACCGCCACACGCAAGCGCCCACCATCAGCTCCTACCATCCACACCGTGGAGCCTGGGCCACCCTGGACTCGGGGTCCACAGGCCCCAGGCCATCCTATGCCCCACCACTCCCCACCCACTTCCTGAACTCTCAGACCTGACAAGGTAAGAACTGCTGAAGCCCTGACAGGGATCACGGCGCTCGCCCCTGCTCGCTCTGCAAAGGAGCCCAAAAGCTGCTGCATCATGTGGAGCACTTTTTTTGTTCACCCATCCTTAAAATAACTGGAGGGGTATTTCACTTCATCTCCCTCTGTGTCACTGCCGTAGTTTTGGTTTGCTTTTGTTGTTATTTTAGCATGCACTGTCTGAAATTCCGGGAGGAGACTTGGCTCCCTCCGTGAACGCTGGCTTCCGGTGCAACCCTCCCTCCGTGAGGGTGCCTGTGCAGCCCACGCGTGCCTCCGCTCCTTTCTAGCTGTTCCATAGAGCTCCATCATCACGTTTGTACAATTCGCCAAAAGCTGGGTTGGCACTCTAAGCTTTTCGTGGCACTGCTCCGCCGCTGCACCAGGAGAGAGTGCAAGGCACTGCTACATCACCGTGCTAGGAGAGAGCAGCTGCCACACTGTTCCCTTGCACAGGAAGGCTAATGAGTAAATACTCGTCTGAACCGACACAGGTGAGCCCTCAGAAGTGAAAATGCCCCACAGGCACCAGCTCAGTCATTTGTGGCTCTTCCACACTAGCCACATCTCGTGGCTGTCACGGTCAAAACTGCCCAGGTGACAGCACAGAGCCCCAAGCATGGGACTGCAGCCCAAAAGCCTCTGTGGATTTCCCTCCCGAGCTCCTCTATGCGACACTGAATTCCAACACTTAGTATTTTGCCAGATTAAATACAGAAGAAGGGCCCGGCCGGATGGCTCAGTGGTCTAAAGCACCTGCTTAGGAAAGCTTAGGCGGCTGCAGGGACCATGGTTCGATCCCCGGCACCACATGCTGCGCCAGCCCTGCCCTCAGGATGGGCTGAGCTGGCCATAAAAATAAATAAATAAATAAACAAAGTTCTGAAACAAGAAAAAATTAAAAATTAAAAAGAAAAAAAAGAAGAAGAAACACAAGCTTGCAAGTCTTGATGCTGCCTCTGGATGACACAAACCCTTAGGCTAAGCAGTACCCTCAGAGTGCTTCCAATACACCAGAGGAAGGCCTTGGAGACAGGCCTGGGAGGGTGGGGGTGTGCCATGCCCCAGCTCTCAGGAGGCTGGGGCAGGATGGCTGCCATGAGCTAGAGGCCAGCCCCGGCTACACAGTGAGACCTTGTCTCAACCTCCCAAACAAAGAAGCAAACAACAACCAAAATAACCAAAGCAAAACTAAACAACAGCAAACACCCAAAGAGATCTCCATTCACCCATAAAGCTCTGCACATGAGCAAGGGCCTGCAGGGAGCTTTAGTTTGCACTTGGGGTGCCAATCCTTTGCTCCTTCTGATGCTTCTTATTCTTCCGTGGACTTCGCATGAGCTGGTACTCGTGGCGACACCTAGGGATCTCCAACCTGTGCAGGATGAAGGTCACTCCCTGCACCTCTTCAGGCCCCCAGATCTGTGGCCAGAGCCCCAATTTTAGCTCCCTGAACCACTAGTCCTTGCAGAGCTCCTGAATACCTTTCAGTGTTTTTTTCCCCACAAATGTAGTCATTAACCTCAAAATATTCCCATGAGAGCCAGTGAGATAGCTCAACAGACTAAAACACTTGCTTCAGCAAGCATAGAGACCCACGTCTTATCCTCGGCACCACGTGCGGTGCCAGCCCTGCCCCCAGGGTGGGGTCAGATGGCCAGAGTCTGGTGTGGTAGTGCACGCCTGTCATCCCAGCGCTGGGGAGGCCGAAAGCAGGAGGATCCCCAGGAGTCCGAGCTGCATAGTGAGACCCTGCAACAACCAAATATTTTTCTTAAAATAAACAACCAATTCCCATGAACTATGCTCTAGCAGTCATGAAAGTGCATGCGGCTCTCTCCCTCTCGGTTGGCACTATCTTTCTGGAAGACAATCCATGCTGCACCAGGGCCGTTCTAAATGGCTGCAGAGAACACTCAGGGATCCACTTCCCAGAGTAGCACCCTAACAGGCATTCACCCTGGCTGGTGCAGGTGTTTGCAACTGCACACCTGAGACCCTTGAATGGGCTGGGGAAGATGCCAAAGGCTTCTTTTGCCTTTTGATGGTGGAGGAAAACGCCCACTTGTGCAGCCACAGCACAAAGGGAAGTCACAGTGCCCTGTCAGTCCCTGGAACCACAGCATCCCAGAGGAGAAGCCCAGCAAGAATGGAAGAGACCACTCTCTGAAGCCCCAGAAGTGCCCTCCCGCAGCCTGGCCTGCGGTTCTTGGTGGAGCACGCTCTGCAGGTGGCTCTGCCTTCGGGGCAGGCACTGGCTGGCACGTCAGGCCCCTTGCAGGCTGTTTTAGCGACAGCAGGTGCTCTGGGGCCAGGCTTCCTCTGCACAAAGTGCAGCAGATTGCTGCCGCCCTCATCTTTTTTATTTTTAAACTGAATTTTGAGGCAAAGCATAGAGAAACCCTCAGAGGCAGACAGCAGTCCGTCTGCAGCCATGCGCCTTCACGCCTAGGTCTCCACCCTCCCTGTATAGGCCACCTTCCCGAAGGCAGCTTGTGGAACACAGGTGCAGAGCACAGGCTAGCAGGAAGAGGAGCAAAAGAACACAGGTCTGCAACAAGCCTTGCACCTCTGTGGATCGCCTCAGTCCTCCAGGGGACATTTACATCAGCTTTAGTTTGAACTCAAGTGTTCTCATGGCTTATGAAGACATCTAAAGGGCATAGGTACCCTGCACCTGCGAGATGCCTGCAGCAGGCAGGCTCCAAGGTGAGTCACTAATTTTAAACCTGTACCTCTCTACCTAAGAAACAGTGTGGTAGGCACCACCATGCTCCCTGTGCCCTGGCTTCTGCCAACCATACGTAGCAGGGTATTTGATATCCCAGGAGTTCATGACCAAAGTCATTTCAGTTCCAACACGGCAAGTATGAAACATAATCGCACAAAGGTGACCATTTAAGCCACACAATATTTGGAAAAGGAGAATAAGCGCAAGAAGTTCTGGCACGCAGGCACAGAAGTTCCCAACGATACCTCGATGGGAGAACTGGTCCTCGGGCTTTGCAGAGGCCCAGATGCTGCCGAACACCAAGTGCTAGGGCAGCAGGTGCCTAGACAGTGCGACTCCAGCTCTCAAAGCGGTGGAGTCCTCACCTAGACAGGGTGCCGGAGCCACCATTAAGAACAGGGAAGAGAGGGCCACTGGGGAAAGCTGCAGGCCCTTGCGGAGCCTGTGGGGTGACTGCTGTGTCGGTGCTCACGCCTTTGAGCAGGCAAATGGCGAAGGCAACTGCTGGACACCACGCTGACGCCAGAGGGAACAGCCCCTGTGCCATCTATGCCACTTTGCGAGCTAGGTAAAGTCACTCCAAAATAAAAAGTGCATTGAAAAGCAAAAACAAAAGCAAGCACATTTATTAAGAAAAAATGCAGTCCATTGGCTTTGCAGATGAGGCTCTCGGAGCTGCTGCACAAGGCACCTGAGTCAGCGCACAGCGTCAGGAAGCGGCCGAGAAGCACTGTCACTGCCGCCTGCTCAAGGGAAGCTTCCTAGAGGCCCGGGAGGCACCTGAGTACTGGGGAGTAACGGCTGCTGTGGGAGGCAGAGAGAAAGAGCAACCATGGGCGCTTGGCATACGACCTTGAGGTGGAGCCAGGCAACGCAGGCAGGCGGCAAACATGTCGCCCCCAAACTGCCACTCTGTGTGCTATGTGGAGTTGGGGTAGCCTGAGCGTAGCAGCCAAAGCAGGGCCTACAGGCCCTTCATCTGCCTTCTGGGGCACCACAGCAATGGGCGCTTCCTACAGTGGTACGTCAGAGAGCCTGACACCCACCCCCCATGGGGGCTCATGCCACCACAACCATCTCTGCAGGCCAACAAGGGCATCCCATGGAATGACCGGGTTCCAGGTTCTCTGTACCTCTGGGCAGTGAAGGAAGGCGAGCTGCGACTGCTGTACCCTAGGAAGAGGCAGATGGTGCCGAAGAACTGAGCTGACTGGCTGCTCCAAGAACCCCTGAAGGAGGAGGGCACTTCCCGTAGTGGTGAGCGGGACACCCCTCAACCACCAAGACGGGCTTTAACAAGCTGACTGTGAGGGGATGAAGAGCCAGCCTTTGGCTTCCTAAAGTTAAAGATAAAGGTACTACTTAGGAAAGTGAAAACCCCTGTGTGGGCAGGGAGGACACACAGATCCAGGCCTGTGAGAGTGGCTGCTCAGTCATTACTGGGTGCACTGAAGCGGGACAAACCCGCGTGCCTGCCAAGTCCCGGCACACACACTCCTGTCAAGGGCCAGGCACTTGCACCAAAACCCTGTGGCACCTGGCAAGGTGCCCAGGTCACTGAGCCAATGTCACCTGGAAGGCACAGAGCCTGGAATCTGGGGGCTCAGCTCTGCTGCACAGGCTGTGGAGGGAATCTCGCTCTGCCTGCTGCCCCAAAACCACTGCTCTGTGCACACCATGGCTCTGCCAATAGGTAGAAAACAAGGTGTTGTGGTTTGTATCTAGTTGTCCCCCAAAGCCTCATGCACGTCATAAGGCTGTCAAGGGGGCAGCTCGAGGGGCGGGGCTGTCAAGCGTGCGTGACTTGAGGGGCGGGGCTCGAGGGGCGTGGCCAAGAGAGGGACTAACAGTTAAATTGACAGCAGGCGCTGTCAGAGTGCCCCCCCCTCTCCCCGGCCAGGCGGCGGTTTTTCATGGAGTCATGAAACAGATCATCCTGGACACGGCAGCACCCCAGCCCCTCCTCCAGTCCCTATAAAGCAGGGTCAGCATCTTGAAACCTCCAGGAACTGTGAGCTAAATAAACCTTTCCTCCCCTAAGCTTGTGTGTTAGGTATTTGTCCCAGCAATGACAGCATAGTAACTAAAACACAAGGCTCCTCGACACTCGCTGCCCACTGCAGAGCCTCCACCCACAGCCAGCCAATAAGAACCCAGGGCCTCAGGACTCCCGCCTGTCATCAGTGCTTCCATGGAACTCCTCTCATTCTTGCTGGGGGTCCCTTGCCGAGAGCTGGCTATGTGCACCCAGGTAGCTGCTCATGCCGGCCAGCCATAAAGTCCACACAGGGCCGCCTCATCTTCAGATCACCGCACCCAGAGACAATCTGAGCCGCAGCACCAGGGAAAACCACAGCGCACAGCCGCAGGCCCCAGCTGCAACCCACTGCAGGCTGAGGCTCGTCTGCAGCAGGCACTGTGCTGCAGTTCAACACGCGTTATCTTGTTATCCTCTTCTAATCTCCACAGCAAGCCCATGTGGTGAGCGTTATCACCACAGATTGTAGGCCAGCACACCGGGGGACAAAAAGGTGAGGCAGTTTCCCAAGATCACACAGCTGACAAGGGCCACAGCCACTACTCCAGCTCGGCCCTTGTGACCGGAACCCGCGCTCTTCTCAGTATGCCTCGACGACTTCTCCTACGTTACCTCACCTCAATCTTTCCATCTTAACACCTGAGATAAGTGCCTGAGATCAAACCAGTCTGTAATAACTACTTAACCCCAGATAGGCGCATTTAATAAATGGGTCACTGTGAACTAAACCTCATACTCTGGCAGGCAAGAGGAGGCCCCGGGACCTGGCCTCGTTCAATGACTAAGTTGGTTGTGTTCTCTGGACCCCAAACAGCACAGGTTGCTTTTGAACTTAGAAGGTTGTGCCCTGCTAATAAATGTCCTCTTCAGAGTGCATCACCAAGCTCACCCATCCCGTCACCTATTCTGGGTGCAGTGACAGTAGTGGGACAGACCTGGCACCTCACAAGGGGTCCACCAGGCCCACCCACCAAGCAAGACTTTGCTTAAGACTCAGCAAGGCTAGAAACACAAGCATGGAGCCATCAAAGGGAGGCTCAGTGGGCAGGCAGGGAAGCGGCCACGGCGGGAGGGAGCCTGCCCTATTGTTGGACAGAGCTGGGCAAGCCTTATGGACTAAGGCAACCACGGGGACACGGCATGGTGGCACAGAGTGAGTAGCACAGGACAGGGACAGTGCCGGGCTACAGCAGGCACACAGGAACTGCACTCCAAATTCAACCGAAAGCAGAGCCATGGGACTTGGGCTCTACAACCCATCTCCTGGTCATGCGGCGTCCAGGTGTCAGGATGCAGACTCTGATGGCCCAAGGTTCCACTCCCCGGCGCAGAAGCCAGGATGCTTGGCTGCTTGCCAGTGCACCTACACATGGGTGCAACCCCGGTGCTCTCTGGGGAGCACGGCACCCTGCTACACTGAGGGGTGCACCACCAAAAGCTGTAGCTACCACCCAAGTCTTCCACTTTCAAGGGTGCTGCACTCAGTGGGAGCTTCACATCCAGACGGTAAATCCTCGCCAGCTCCAACTCACATGCAAAGTACGCTAAGTGTAGGTAACTGATTACAAGAAAACTAGGCCCCGAGTTTAAGATCTGAAGTCTGACAGCATGACGCCTTATGTCAGTGAAAATCAACCACCTATGTCAACTAGCAACAGAATCAGACATTAGCCAAAGGGAGACTGACTCCTAAACACACATAAGAACATCCACATGGTGGCACATACCCATTCTCCCAGCCCTGGGGAGACTGAGGGGAGAAGACTGAGGGTCCAGTGCAGCCCAAGAAACTTAACAAAGTTCTGTCTCAAAAAATGGAAAATCAGGCTGGGGAAATAACTCAGTGGAAAGGCTCCGGGCAAAGACTCCATCACTGCCCCTGCTAAGGTTATTTATTTAAAAAATCTCTAAGTGGCCTAAACGCCCGAAGCAAATGCTATGGTTAAGTACATCATGGCAAACACCATCAACCACTAGGAAGCCAGGAAAAATCCACGCTGTGACCGAAGTGCGTAACACAAGAGGAGAAGCAGCTCATGGAGACGGCTCGGTCCCGGTGAGGAGGGGCAAGCTGTAAGTTCTTGACCGCTTTCAGAAAAGCAAGCCCACAGAGATGTCTTTAGCTGGGAATGTGAGGCTACAACACTGCCTGAGAGGCGGAAGGAAGAGGCGTCCTGAGTGCGATGTGGCTGAGGAGAAATCCAGCGAAGCCAGTCTGCAGGTCAGTCACTGGGACAGCACCGGGCTCCTGAGGCGCCCGGGTCAGAGGACCAGGAGACGCATGCTCCTGTTCCTCAGTGAGGACCCTCTGTCACAGTGCTGGGGAAGAGCAGAAGAGACAGAGGCCCAAGGGCACATGGAGTCCCTGGGTGAGGCCCCACCGCCAGGGTGGGTGACAGAGTGGGAAGCCCTATGGTGGCCACTATAGCAGAGGGTGGGAGCCAGCTTCGTCCCTCCTGGACCACAAGTGACAGCCATGACAGCAGAAACCAACCTCCTCCCACTTGGGGGACAGCCAAAGCAGGGAGCACATGCAGGGGAGAAGGCACAACATGGGTGCCTCCAGGTGTCACCACCAACAGCTCTTGGTGACAGTCACCTCCTTGATTAAAAGAGCAGACACTGATTAGAGAGTGTGAGAAGACTCCCATGGAAGAGTGAACCGAGGCACAGGAGTCTGAGGTGACCTTCACCACAGCATGCACAGGGAGAAGCACCTTGCGTGGCCACCAAGGCACATGGGAAGGTGACCTTCACATGCTGTCACCACCCAAAATGCCACTGAGGAAAACGCTGCTCTAAACCAAGCCTGCTTTTGTAGAATCACACACATCCCTGGCCAATGGTGACGTTTAGAAACTTGCACGCAAGTCAGGCTCCCAGAGGGTAGCAGCCACCAAGGAGAACTCTGGACCACTTCTGGTCCTTTTGTCCTTCTGGTCACCCTGTGAAACCTCGACATTCCCATAGCTCAGCCCCATGCCTACCCAGCCCTTCTCAGGCCAGATTCCTGCATCCCAGATCCCAATGTCAAGAGCACTGGAGACAAAAGCAGCCTGCTCCAGCCCACATCTCAGGCCTGCAAGAAGAGGCCTCTGTTGCAGTGCCCTGAGCAGGAACTGGCACTATCACAGCAAGCAGGCAGGGAGGGAACAGGGACCACACAGCCCGTCCCAGTCCAGTGCGACCAGCGTCCTGCACCAGCACAAGTCAACAACTAACCCAAAAGCTCCCTGGCAGAGAAGGGAGGTGTGAGCCCAGAAAGCCCTGACCCTGTCTCACACTCACACGGTGCTGAGCTGTCCTGGCCACCGCAGGGAGCTCTTCAGCCCAGCACCCCAGCCAGGCCCTGCAGGACAGGCTCCACAGGAACGGCAGGGCTGAGGGCAAGGACCTTCCCTGCAGCTCCACATCTGGGCAAGAACCCATGAAAACCAGGGTCCAGACTCTGCCACCAGGATAGCCAGGCTGCAGCTCTGGACATCAGTATGGGCTAGTACCCAGGGCCAGTGGGGACAGGCCACCAGAAAGAGGGGACACCAGCCACCACAGCTGTAGGCGGCAGGAGAGTGGTTTCCTCAGAAGAGTTCCCTGAACCTTCACACATAGAACTGCAAATTTAGAACACACATCCTAGAAGTCCTTCAGTACAATTATTCACAGCAAAGAAAGAAAGCTCATGCTTATTTCTGGAGAATGGAAAAAAAAAAAAAAAATATATATATATATATATATATATATATATATATATATATATATATCTTTCAAAAGAAAAAAGGGGCATGCTGGAGGCCAAATCCTCTCAAATCTATTCTTATATTATATGGAAATTGCAAGTTTGAGGGACGTTTTCACTATATGACTATACGACGGTTCAACACAAGTGCTATTATTATTCTCTGCATAGCACAAATAAAAACCAGGCCGAGTTTTTATAATTAACATAGTGACAAGGCAGAACGTGCGCACACACACACAGGCACAGAGAAGCCCACTGTCTTCAGGACCAAACCTCCTTTCTGAGTTCATTCAGTCCCCGCCCTAAGTTTTGCTGTCACATGGCAATTCTTGGTGGCAAACTCAGGAAGCACGATGCGCTGGGCTGGGCCCACAGAGAGCAGGGGAGCGTCCCCGGAGGACCCCACAGACACTGCAGGGGCGTGTGGCACTAAGCCTGGGGCAGAGGCCCCCTCCCCCTGGAGATGATCATAGCGATGGCCCTGTGTAGGAAAACACATCAGAGCTGAGCCCCAGGCCTGAGTCTGGCCTGCAAGTGGGGCTGCTCGGGGCCACAGTCCGCAGGGGCCTCGAGGGCAGACGTGGGCTGTGGGAGGCAGCTTCCCAGCAGCCCCTTGCCTGTGCTGCACCCAGCCTGAGCTCCCTGTGGGGCTATGGAGGCACAGAGGGGGAAGCACAGTGCACCCTTCTCCCTTTCCCCCTCCGCAAAGAGACCTGTCCCTCTGAAGGTCTGTCTCCCCTGTGCCCTGCCGATCTCTTCTTCAGCCTTTAAATGTTCGGGTTTCCCACTGAGAGGTTGAGTGGACCAGAATCTCATCATCTGACTCTCCACACCACAGCCTCAGATGCCTCCACATCCCACAGGAGTGGGGCTCCATCGTGTGTGAGGACCACGCTGTTGCTGCTTGACCAGCAGTGGCCGGAGGCTCCACTGCTATAAGTGGCTGTGCCTAGGCCAAGTGGGAAGGCATCAGTGATTGCTGTTGGGGTGGCCTTGTGTGGACGAAGATGGGGCACCATCAGAAAAAGTAACAGGGACTGGGGTTGCGCGGCCAGGGAGCCTTCGGGGGACCAACAGCACCGGGTCGCACCTCATCCTACAGGTGCAGTGTGGAGACAGGGCTCCCTACAGACAAGTCTCCAGAGCAGGAGGGGCCAGTGTGAAATTCTACCTGCAGCTGCCATGGAGACAGAGGAGCACTTTGCAAAAGGAAGCAGAGAGCCACAGAGGACTCTAAGCATGTCGCCAAAGACTCGGAGGCCAGGAAGATCGTGGGAAAATCTGCTCAGACCAGGATCCCAGGACGTTGGGTGGATGTGGACCCAGAAGCAGACGGGCCCACTGCCCAGGTAAAGCACAAGGGCAGAAAGGCCGAGGTGGCAGGCAGCCCTAGCTGCTGCCTCCCTGCATCTCCTCTGTGGAACTCCAAGCCAGAACTGCAAGAACAGCAGCTAAGAGAGCCCTGAAGGTGATTAAAAAAAAAAAAAAAAAGCCCTGGCGTGGTGGCCGGTTACTGCCAGCCAGAGGGAAGCCACTGACCAGAGCGCTGAGGGCGTGGGAGAGCTGGTGGCCATAAGCAAAACTGTGAAGCAACAGAAAAATGCTATACTTCTAGCTCTAAGTTCAGAACTTAAAAACATAGTTCAGTGTTCCAGCACAACCCCCACAGAAACCACACCCTTTCACCAGGGCCACAAGTGGGGAGCAAGGATTTGTGCACCTCTGAGGACCTCCAGGGCCAACCACACAGAGGCACCTGGACTACAGGGAACCTGGCCCCATGCACCCAATGCCCCTCTAATTACTCAATGAGGACGCTTACAAACACAGTCCATTTCACGAAGCCAATATAAATTGGCAATATATGATTTAGATTCAGAATAACCTCACCAGGCTAAAATATGTGACAAAATAAAGTAAAATGAAAAAACAAATATATTTGTGCCGGGCGTGGTGGCTCACGCCTGTAATCCCAGCACTTGGGAGGCTGAGGCAGGAGGATCGTTGTGAGTTCGAGACCAGCCTGGGCTACAAAAGTGAGCTCAAGGCCAGCCTCAACTGCACAGTGAGACCCTGTCTCAAAAATTTAAAAAAAAAAAAAAAAGAAAAAACAAATATATTTCTTAATATACTTTTAAATGGTCATATAAAAAAGCAAAACAGTCAACTGCATTAAAGTAGCTTCATACAGGTCACTAATGGGAGTGTCAGCTAAAAAGAACCAAGGTGTTTCTTGCTAGCCCACAATAAGGGAGAGCTCTATTCAGGGGCCAGGGATGCCTGGAAAGCGCCCAGGTAGAGGGTGACGTGCACGTGAGGGGCAGAGGAGGGGACCCAGACCTGCAGGCGCCTGCACAGAAGACTTGGGGGGACCACCTTCCACCCCAAATACCTACAGTGTAGATGAGGAGCCAGGAACAGGGTGTGGAGACTATTTCCTTCCTAATCCCCGCAAGGGCAGGACTCAGGCAGCAAGGACCACTGCAGACCCCTGGAGAAGCGAGCCACATCGTGGAGGTGGTGGGGCAGAGCTGCGGAAGCCCCAGCACAGTGGGGAAGGAGGTGCCTGGGTGGTGAGCGGCAGGGATCTGCAGCCGTCCTTCACGATGCAATGGAGCCCACGACTGGACCACTCACTTCTGCCCTGCCCTGCCAGTGCACCTAGCCAGGGTCTAAAGGGCAAGCCCTGTGGAGAGCATTTGCAATGCCCACAAAATGAAACAGAACCAGAGATCATGCCTGGAAGCTGGACCTGGAGCTCACCATCTTCTGGGGGGAGGCACAGCCTTCTTGGGGGACCAAGTGGCCATGAACGTATTTGTTGTGGCTAAATTAACCCGCACCCTAGGATTGCTGATTTTGTATCTTCAATGCCTCTTTTGAAATGTATTCAATACAGGGTCTACAGAGTCTCACTATACAGCTTGGACTCGTAGCAATTCTCCTGCTTTCAGCCTCTCAAGCTCTGGGATTACAGGCACGCACCACCATGCCTGCTCTCAATCACTGTCTCAGCGCACCATGAGAGCGGACCAGCACGGCACACCTGGGATTGGACCCCAGCCCCTGTGTCTGCCTGAGCAGACACTGAGCTATCTGGCTGGCCCTCAATGCCTGTTTTTTAAAAATATCCAGCCAAGATTCCTGCCCACTGCAGTGGGCATCAGGCCTGCAGGGACCTCACTAGGCTGGTGCGAAGCCGGGTCACAGAGCAGATGCCCTCCGCACCACGCGTGCAGGTTGAGGAGAACTAACCTCGTACAGAGCTTCCGCTCCTGCTGACAGCAGGACACCCAAGGCTGTGCCCAGAGGAGACGGAGTCCACAGCAGAGGGGCGCAGCCACCAGCCGGCCACTCTTCCGCTCCTCCGCCCCCAGCCTCAGTGCTTCTCTTCCCCTTTGGTTTCCAGAGCTGTTAATGACAGACCACCAGAGAGACTGGAGCAAACAGACCAGCCCAAGGCCTTCAGCCCTCCTCCTCGTTGGCTTAGGAGGTAAACCCATGAAGGGCCTTTGTTCAGCGCAGTCTGCCATTCCTTCCTGCTCCTGCCCAGAGCTCCCAGGCCGCCCTGAACTCTGACCTTCCAGGCCTCTGTCAGCCAGACCTAATCCTGGGCGCCGAGAGGGCTGCAGACAGCTGAGGAGCTGGGCTCGGCCCTGGCCCAGTGTGTGCCCCTAGGGCTCCTGGCTCATGTACCGCGTCTCCAGCTTTTGAGGAACTGAGCCCAACTGATCCGGCTGCCCTCAGCCCCTGGGGCCACCAGCACAGAAGCCAGGGCCCTCCGCACCTACAGAGCAGGGCTGTGGGGTCACCTGCCTGTGCTGCCTCTTCTCAAAGGAGGACAGGAAGGACAGAGGTCGCGGTTTCCAGTTCCAAGCAGAGGGAAGGCTGCAGTTGGAGGGCTGGGAGAAGCAGGAGCCCGGGACAGACTCTGTGGAGTGGTCGGCAGGGGCACAGGCCACTCAGGGTGCCTCAGTAGGGACCCCACACGGGTGCTAGAGCCCAGAAGGAACTCTATGCTAATCATGCAGTTAGTGGGTGTGAAAAGACCTCAGCCAATGCCAAAGGCCTGGTGAAACATTTACCCCACCTTGGTAAATACAAAACTTGAGAGGTCCATGCTTCCCCCTCTTCCTTCTAAAGCTCCGTGAGTGAGCGCAGATGCCTGGAGGCTTCCTCTAATCCAAGAGATCCAAAAGGCACCTGCTACTAAACGGCAGGGGAGCACTTGGTGCTCACGGTGAAGATCTCCTCTGTCACCTAACTCTACCTCACATCCTTACTGTACCCCACTCGCCCTGTGCCCTTCTCTAGAAAGCCCCAGCAGCCCCATGGCTTTCTGATCACACTCAGGCCTTGAAGAAGCCATTCTCTCCCTCGCCCTGCACCCACACTCCAAGGATGGAGGTCTGGACGTGACACCACAGCCACATGTGTGACAGCCCCCAACCCATCCCCTGTTCACAACTAACATCTGAGCCCAAGGCAGGAGGGGAGGCGGCAGCCCCGCCCCCAACACACTTTTCAATAGCTGCTCAAGGCCCATGTGACCCTACGGGGGCCGGGGGACAAGGGAGGTAAAATGCGGCTCACGGAAGATTACAGATGCGAGCAGCACCACCACACAGACGACTGATGGCGTCAAGTGTGCTCCTACAGAGACCAGGCAGTCAGTGGGCAGAATGGGCCCTGCCTGGCGCAAGTTAGGGACAGCCCCACTTAGGACAGGGAGGTCAAGAGGTGTGGGGGCCCTGGGGCCCTCACCTGGGTAACCAGAGAAGGACAGTGCTGTGACACTGCGCAGGGTGCAGGCAGGACACAGCAGGATACTCCGAAGACAGCGAATGGAAGACAGAAACCGGTAGCTACCTGAGTCGCAAACCAAATTCTGAGGGCTCCTGGCTCACTCCAGGAGGAGGTTGAGGCCACAGACTGAACAGAAGTTTGCTGAGGCAGAGGGGGAGGGACAGGGGACATGAGCACTCTGTGGACACTGAGGTATAGATCCCAGAAAGGGCCAGCTCTTAGGAGGCTGAGACAGGAGGAGCACAAGTTCCCAGCCAGCCAGCTTGGCAAGACCCTGACTTAAAGACCATGCACCTCAAAGGAGACCCCAAAGTGCGGGCAGGGAGGCGCGACCACCTGGTCAGGCCACTGTCCTGCCCTGGGCTCCTCCCCACTGGCCCTGGATGGCAACAGGTTTCTGGTGCGTGGTCTCATCCCTGTCACACACAAGCCATGCACATGGTGAGCCGGTGCCCTCTGGTACCGGGAGAAAGGATTCCCAGGAGAAAGGTGAGCCTGCCCAGGCAGCACTCACAAGGCCACAGCAGGAGTGGCCAGGCTGGGCCGGGCCCAGCCGCGCTTTCCTTCAGCACTGAGAACACCAAGGCTGGTGCTCAGGGCATTCCAACAGGAGGAACTGTGTTCAGACAAAGCACGTCTTCCCATAACCCATGTGCCTGGTACAATGTCCCTTAGGCTTAAAGCACAGCCACACTCCCTTAGCAGGACAGGCGTGGGCTCACAGGCTCTGAGGCCCCCAGGTTCCTATACAAGAACACTGATGTTCATTCAGCCCAGCCTATAATGCCAACACTCAGGAAGCTGAGGCAGGACGACTGCCACAAGTTCAAAATCTGGCCTACATGGTGAGTTCAAGGCCGATCTGAGGTACGTGACAAGACCCTATCTCAAAACAACAAAAACAAATTTGAAAAAGAAAAACGTGGGGAAGCTGGGCATGATGGCGCACACCTGTAATCCCAGCAGTTGAAAGGCTGAGGCAGGAGGATCAGTGCGAGTTCGAGGCCAGCCTGGGCTACAAAAGTACACTCAAGGCCAGCATGAACTGCACAGCGAGATCCTGTCTCAAAAACAAAAAACAAAAAAAAAAAGAAAAGAAAAGAGAAAAAGAAAAAGAAAACCACCCTGGGGCCTGCAGCCCCCTGCAGGCTCACTCTGGCAGCAGTGGCACCTGCTGCTTCCTTTGTCAAGCTGAGCACTACCCAGCCCAGTGCACACGACCTTCTGGTCTCCCTTCACCCAACCACGCACATGGGGTTGTTTCCACTGAGCATGCTGCTGTGAACACAGGTGTGCAAATCAAACCTTTGGGTTACCCTCAGATGAGGACGGGCTTGGTCACACATCACTCCCTCTGGTGCTCTGCAGCCAGCGGCCCAGGCACCAGCTACCTGAATGCCTGAGGCCAGCGCCATGCTCGGGCAGGGTCTGCAGGACGCTGCCACATGGCACATGGCTCTGAGCACAGCCTGAGAGTGAAGGAACTCAAGCAGAAAAGCCCTAAAAGCACACGTACTAAACCGTGAAAGAGGGTAGCTGGCTCTACCCACCGAGACATCAGTGCCAGCCCAGATAGGCCCTATGGGTGCCACTGACCACAGCACGGAGCAGGACATGAGCTGGGCCAGGGAGCCAGCAAGGCGCATGCACTCCCAAGAGGAGCTGGGCTCCCCAGAGCAGGGCGACGCACACAGAATGAGCTGGGGGGGGGGGGGGG
>PVJA010018190.1:37500-40259 GCA_004027025.1 Myocastor coypus | reverse complement strand
TCCCTCCTTCTTTCCCTCCCTCCCTCCTCCTCTCTCTCTCCCTCCTCCCTCCCTTTTGTCCCTCCTTCTCTCCCTCCCTCCTTCTCTTTCTCCCTCCCTCTCTTCCCTCCCTCCCTCCCTCCCTTGCTCTCCAGTGTACTCACCTGCTGGTCTTCAGCTCCCCAGCCCGGGGATTACAGGCATGCACCACTGTGCTCACTCTGGCTGGCCCAGCCCGCCTTGGACGTGGGGCTGGATAGCAAGCCACAGCCTGTGTGCGTGCCTAGGCAGGAGCTGTAGTCCTCTGGGCTATCTCGCTGGCCTGGCGTTTTTCCCGTACTGCTCATATTAGTCTCTTACCGGAGTTAGGATTCGCAGGTCCCGTTTCCGTGCTGCAGGCAGGAACGGGTGCCCTCACTGTGTAGTGGGTGCTGACCAGCACCTGCTGCAGGCCAGTGCGCAAGCAGCTTCCCGTGCCAGAGACCTGAGGAAGCCCACCGAGGCCCTGGATCCCACGCCCCGCATCACTGCCGAGCGTGACTTCCACTGGGGGCCCAGAGCCTATGTCAGCATCTGATGCAAGTCAGCGTCAAGGAATCATGGATCTAGGGGCCGGGGAGATAGCTCAGTAGAATACGCACTTGCCCGGCAAGTGCAAGGTCCTGAGTTCAATCCCTGGTCCAGAAAGAAAAAAAAGCAAAGCTCTGCCCTTGGGAAGGCTCCAAGGCCAGTGGGGGCAGCTAGAAAGTCTCCATCCATGGGGCACCGGATCTGTGCCAACAGGCTGTGGATTCTGCCCTGGAGCCAGGAAGCAAAAGCTCTGGGTAAGGACCGGAGCTCCCCCACCAAGAGCAGCCACTGCCGTCAGTGACCGCCCGCGAGGCCCTGAGCTCCGCCTTGGTGATAACAGCCAAGGCCCCTTGGAAGACCTGCCTCAGCCAGCTTCTCCCAGGAAACCTGACTGCCATCCCTCCCCCCCCATTCGGCTTGGATGCCTTCGGCAGGGCCCTCCGTTGGCCTTGCACACCCCGTCACCACAACAACTGAAAAAGGGCCTCGTGGAACTTTTAGATGACAGTTAGGGCTCCGGCGCCCTGAGCAGAGGGAAGGAAGGTTTCTGTTGCTGTGGCCCCCACAACAGGGCAAGGAACCTGGTTAGCAAGGAGTAGCTATTAGGGTGTGTGTCTAGCTGTCCCCCAAAGCCTCATGCAGTCATGGGGTGAGGGACTTCTCGAGTTTGAGTTTAGCTCATGATCCACTGGGATTCTGGGTAATCCAAGGATCGGATTATGGGTCTGGGTAGTGCTGGGATTACGGGGTGGCCTGAGGCAGAGAGCCTGGATGTAACGTAAGAGACGGAGACACAGGCACTCTCTCTCTGTCGCCATTGTTGCTGTCCCGCCGCTATGAACCGCTGCCCTCTGCCCTGTGCCACCCAGCCCTGGAGCCGGCCGAGTAGGGCCTGAAGCCTCCAGTCACTGTGAGCTGAATAAACCTTTCCTTCCTTCATTGGGGGCATCGGGTCTTCGTCCCGGCCATGAGAGGAGAGTGGCTGCTGAGGGGTGGGTCCGAATCCAAAGCTTCCAGGAGCCCTGCCCCGACGCTCTTCCTCTTGGCTTCCTAGGCCCGCTGCCCCCGAATTCTCTCCCCCTTGGCCCCACGCAGAGCCAAACCCAAAACCTCAGAACAGGTCCACCTGACTCGGACCTGGACAGGCAGCCATGGAAACTCTCCCTTGCTAACACGGAAGGTCCCCCACGGGCCAGGTAGCCCTGCCAAGCTTAGCTCTCCCTCAGCTGTTCCAGCCCCCACCCCCAACCATGAGCCGGCTGCCACCTGGCTGTTCCAGCCCGCGGTCAGCCTCCCTGGAAGATCCTGCAAAGCCCCCCCCCCCCCGCCCCGCCCGCCCTTTGTTCGCTGCTGTCTTGGTCCGCTGGATGGCCAGCCTGCTTGATGCCCCCAGGAAATCTTCCACTCGCACCAGAATGCCTGGCCTGGGCGATCGCATGGATTTGGACCTAACTTTCGGTGCCGAAAACCCGGGAGGGCCTTGCCCCGGTTCGCAGCCAGCCCTTCTGAGCAGACCTCCAGCCTCGGACCTCCTTGCTGACCTAACCGTCCACGACGCCCAAAACTGCGAGTATTTCCCCCTCGTCACTGGTTCAACCTATCCTAAAATTCAAACCTCTACCGTCGTCCAACTTGTCAGGAAAACAAAACGAAGAGGCCATCCCTCCCTCCAGACCTGCTGCCCATAGCTGACTCCCCCTCTCAGTTTCCAAGGCGCCCTGCGCAGCGTTACCCGGGCCAGAACACTTTCCGTACATTCATTTTCTCTTTCCTTCTCTACACATCTTGCAGATAAATGTCATTCTCGAAGGCCTCGCTCGCCTCTGCCTCCGACCTCTCCCCTGGGACTCCTCCAACTCATGCTTAGATTAGACAGCCTCTAAATTCCTGCAGGGTTCCTTCCAGGATTTCTCTGACACTGACGTCCTCTTCTGCTCTTTCTTTTTTTCTATTTCATCCTGACTTTTCCCTGAGGACAACTATCTCTACTCCGGACAGCTCGGCTGGCTACGCCTCTGGCCCCACTCTACGAAGTCCTGTCGACCCGCCGAGCCACTCCTCCACTCCGCTTAGCCTCCTCTCCGACCGGGGACACGTGCTCGGAGGGCTCTCGCTCTGCGTCCCTTTTGGGCCTATCCCAAGGTCCTCTCCTCAGTCTCCTGTCACCCGGCCTCCGCTCCATCTTCTCACCACTATTGAGGAATTCTTCC